>NKZA01000162.1:0-38425 GCA_002374405.1 Metschnikowia cubensis | reverse complement strand
GAATAAATGAATAAATGAATAAATGAATAAATGAATAAATGAATAAATGAATAAATGAATAAATGAATAAATGAATAAATGAATATATGATTTCCATCAGGTTTCAATCTACCTTCTATGACTCTCTATAGTCGAGTCTGCAATGGCCTCTTGCTATGTTTAATACATTTACTAATACTTTGTTGGTGGGTTTCGAGAGGAGCCCAAGTGGCTTATTGTTGAACTTGAGCCATCAGCGTGTGAGTACTGCATCTCAAGTGATATTTACAGATGAAACAAGAAAGAGCTAGAGTTTTGTCAAGCTGTTGTCTAGACTTGGGCATTGGCTTGGGCATTGGCTTGAAGGAGACAATTGGAGTGGATGGAGAATTGGGAAGGTGGAGTCTAGAAGGGACAGAATCTCATGGTAGGAGAATAGAAATAGAGAAGAGGATTTTGGGGTATAAGTTTAGATGCCGATTGATATACACGATTAAGATGATTACTGAAGGTTCACACTAAAGTGAAGAGTTGGAACTTAAGCTAATAATGTTCCAGCATACGGGAGTGTATGTTATAACTCTCAACACAGTTCTACAATAAAAAATTAATGCTTCATGTGACAGACACCAGAAACAGCCAAAGTCAGATTATCTCTTCACTGATGTGAGGTTAATCCGAATTACACATGCTAACTCTGGAAAACGTGAGTGGTTGTCTGCAAGCAAGACGAGTTCCACTGGGACCTAGGAGAAATATGTAGTCCAGAAACAATTGGAGTGGACCGAAGTGATATATCTTCCACCGGCGTATATTTCACAGAACAGCGGCATCAATAATATTAGACACGTAGCAACTGACTCCACGTGTTCCGGTTCCATTAAACATTAATTTGCTCTTGATTGCTCCTGAGTGGGGTTTACGTGATTTCACCGGCTACTCGCAGATCCAGTGGGCAAAATGCAAGCTATACTTGACGTTCCTATGACGGAGGGATTCTCTTCTACAAGCCTTTTTTTTTGTTCTGGACTAGTAATAAACAACTGTTGATTGACGTAGAATTGGATTAGTCCATGACGAGTGTAGAGTTAGAAAGTACAGTGTTTTTTGAAACTATTCAAACCAAAGCGACAAAATGTTTCGTACTCCTTCGCACAGTCTTTCAAACCAAATGGTAATGTTTCACACCAGCTTCAACCAGAATTCAATGTGTTGAAATGTTAAATCTGGATGATTGTCTAATAGCTAATAAATCTAGGAGTCCTGAAATATTAGTCAAGGCTCAAAACCGAAAAGAACTGGAGTGAAAGGCGTACGATACTTTTTGAACGATTGGTTTGTTTAATTTGATAGTGTGGTTTGAATCGTTTTATCACCACACAATGAAAGAATCAACCACACAATGAAAGATTCAACCACACAATGAAAGATTCATACCACACAATGAAAGATTCATACCACACTAGCAAAATTCAAGAACCCAATAATTCAAGAAGTTACTGTTTGGAATATTAAATTAAGACTTTACATAAACAGTTTATTTCAACTCCTTCATCCTTAGCATTTTTTTAGTCATAAGTACGGACCTTTTTGACTCACCAGTTTGTTAAATTGGTAGTGTGGTTTGAACATTTTGCTACGCTCATTTGAATAGTTATGAAAAACACTGTATGTACTTGTGCATGTTTTCAGTAACCTATGGCTATCCAATAGATTCATGGCTCGGTACAACAATTTCTTAACAAGTTCCAGACCCATAGCTTCCACCCATGCTAACAAGACTGACCGATCACAGCACATATAAAGCCATGACTACGGGAAAAAACCAAAAAACACCACCAAAGGTATGACCGCGTGAGCAATTCGGACCATACATCGACGGAAACAGAAACAGATTTCACAGGGTATGCAACTGGAACCGAAGATCTCTGGATGTTTCTCCAGGAATTAGGTCTGACAGGAACTGAGGAAGAGACTGTGAGAATAAGCATAAAGTAGAGTAGTAGAGTAGTAGAGTAGTAGAGTAGAGTAGTAGAGTAGTAGAGTAGTAGAGTAGTCAGTAGTGATAGTGAGTAGTCAGTATTAGTAGTAGTATTAGTAGTAGTAGTAGTCAGTAGTGAGTGGTATATGTAGTAGTAGTAGTCAGTAGTGAGTGGTATATGTAGTAGAGTAGAGTAGTAGAGTAGTAGAGTAGAAATAGTAGAGTAGAAATAGTAGAGTAGAGTAGAGTAGTAGAAATAGTCAAAGTATGGTGTAGTGTACTTTATGAGTACTGGATGCTGTAACGTCACTACTAAGTTATCCTAAGACAGACTTAATAATACCTCCATAGCTGGGAATACCTATGGTGTTTGACAAGTAGTTTAATCAGTATTTGGTGGTGCAGTGGAAGGTACTGGAATTTGTTAGAATTACTATGCAACTCCAATCTATACCCTGTATATGCAATAAGTTTAAGCTTCTAACGTGCTTATCGATATCACTGATCATTCCAGGAACGATGGCCTGACGGCAACTGTATATTCTAAACGGAAACTGTATATTCTAAACGGAAACTGTATATTCTAAACCGCAACTAATAGTAGGAACTCACCCGAACAGTATTATGGATATTCTTAATTACTTGTATTAGACTATCTATCAAAAATTAAGTAATGGAGTTCTTGCTTCTCAATAAGCTCTTGCTCTCATTATATTTCTGGCGGGATGATAAACCTAGACTCTTTTCTTATGACTAAAGTTACTTTAGTGCGTCATAAGCAACTTGTACTCATTGGAAACTCCTGCATTTGCAAATCCTGTTTCATACTGAGTTGATCTTCATGTTCTAGACTCTATTAGACTCCTGTTTTCAGTCGAGTCAATTCCATGTCTAACAGAATTGAGTAGAGACCTAGTGCAAGTGAGAGAGGGTTAACCGGGCACATAACCACTCTACTAGCAATTCCGCTTTTCTCCACTTTTCTCCGGCCGTTCCGCTTTTTTCCACCTTCCGCCGCCCGTTCCGTTTGAATGGACTCACTTGAATGCACTCCACCCCTTTCAGCTATTAATACCGTGCATGACTGATCCATGCAACCCAAACTAGATTTAGCATGCTGTATGCAGGCACACCCCAATCTTCAAGTCCAGGCATGCTTAATGGACCGACATACAGATGTACAGGGGCCTGGGTCCTACGTGTCGCAGCAGGGGGTACAGTGACATTAGCCCTAGGCTGGAAAACGGTATGTGGTTAGATGTAATGGCCGGTCAGATAGTGCGTTATATGCAGGCATACATCTAGAGTCATCTACCAGCAGCTAGAAGGTCTGGGGTGTGTTTTAGGGGTGCTTGTCTAGATTATGTAATATATAGGTGTACCAGTGTCCATGACGGCAGTCCATACCGTCTCTATGAATCATCTAAGATGATATACAGCAATACTTATTATACGTAAAGGGCTCAACAGCCGTCCAATTGCGCTGAAGCAGGTTGAACAGACTGAATTCCATTCTTCAGACTCAAATGCATTGGCAAAATGCCGAGTCAGACTGTATTGTCGATCACTCTGACGTCACTGAACGTCCATGACCCCGTGTCACCCTCCCTTACCATCTCTTATGTGGTTTCTTTTTCTGTTTCTTTTTCTTTTGCTGGTTTCTTTTTTGATCTGAGTCATTATCTGATCCGATCCGTTCTGCATATAGAGTTCAAACACGGAACCTGCACACTGGAGCTGATCGTAGCTGATCATCTTCTGAAAAAGCTCATAGATCGGAGGAAGCTTCGATCACATGGAACTGGGCCAGTGTGCAGGCGCAGAATGCAGACCATGTGTTTCGATTAATCGTCAGTCTCAGTCTCATGACCATACTTATGGATAAATAGACGTAGGCAATTAGACAATTGGCCATAAGAACATTTGACTGTGAGTGTATCAGTCAATAGACAGGGGTGGGAATGCTAAGAACCCGTCCACCATGAGTAAACTTTCAGCCAATTAGTCATTGGGCAAAAAATCATAAACCGGACCAGGGTAATTGTCGATTGTCAAATTAGGCCACAGCAGATAGACTCAGGCGAGATCTTCCATATTAGTAACCATAGTTAACCACTCATTCCAAGAGTCAATAAGATGAATCCGTCGGCAGATCAGTGTGTAAACCGTCAGTGATCTTTAAAAATGGGCAATAGTCAGTGTGGTTGAAATGAGTAATGAGTCAATAGAAATGCCAATAATCTGTGAGCAATAGTCATGGTCCGTTGGATGGTTCGGTGGATGATTCGGTGGATAGTCCAGTGGATGGTCAGATCAGTCCTTAAAAAATCAATGAATGGTTCAACCATGGTCAGACGAGTAACGGTGGATCAGTAATAGTGGATCAGTAATAGTAATGTCTGGAGCAATAGTAAGGGGACCTCAAGCAACAATGCATCTGGTTAAAAGAGATAGTGCCACACCTTCAAGTAGAAAGGAAGAGCACGGAAAGCATCCTTCTCCTCGGAAAGCTCCTGTTGAAGGCGGTCAAAGTCAGTCTCACCACGCCCCGTATCGAGGTCCATGGTGTCCAAAGGAACAATGGTATTCAACTTCCTGGCATAGAGCTTGTGGCCCAAGAAAAACACAAGCACAATGACTGCACCCAAGTAGTTTTCAAAAAACACCGTGACATTAGGGCTCTTGCCCAATGGGTAAAGCGACACCCAGAACTGTAAGCCCAACAACGCAATAAGGCACCCGGTGGCATAGTACAGCCCCCAAACTCCCGTGTTGGACACATAAGGCAATTCCGAAAGTGGTCTGTTTTGACGACGCATGGCTGCCCGGAACCGAATATGGGCCACGGTACATGAGCCCCAGGTGAAGAGCGTGGAAAGCGCAGAAAGAGCCACCAACCACGCAAACACCTCCTTTTGCTTGGGAGAAGCCGCAACAAACGCCAAAAGCCCAACGATGGCACTCACGAGGATCCCCACCAAAGGCCGGCCCCGGCGGTCCACGTACTTGAAAACTGCGGGCGCCAAGCCCTGTTCCGCTAACGAGAGAATGGTGCGCGAGAAGCCATACACCGCAGAATTACCAATGGAGAGCAACGCCACGAGCACCACCACGTTGAAAATGGAAGGGAGTGCTTTGATGCCGCCAGTAGTGATTGCTACCACAAACGGCGAGGCAAAGGCGTTGGACGTGGAGGTCAAAGCCTCATTATTGGAGGGCACCAAAAACGCAATTAACGTCAAGGTCAACAAGTAGAACACCACGATTCTATAGAACACCATTTTGATGGCATGAGGCAAGGCTATGCGGGGGTTGGCCTTGGATTCGGCAGCTGTCAAACTCACCAATTCCGTTCCTGCCAACGAGTACGTGGCAGCAATCAACACTGAAACCACGCCTTTGAAGCCATGTGCAAAAGGCCCCGGGTTGTGCCAGTTCTTGGTGCCGATATAGCCGGCATTTCCGCCTCCGCAAATGAGCACGATGGCCAAGATGTCAAAGCCCACAATGCCCAAGAGCTTGACCACGGACGCAGAGAGCTCAAAGTACTCGAAGCCCGCGGTGCCAAAAAGATTGAGTGCGATGATCACCACATAGAAAACAGCCACCCACACCACGGAAGGAATGCGGGAGTGCCAGAAATCAATGGATAGCGAGGCTGCCACCAACTCCAAGGGAAGAACCACCACCCAAAAAATGGCGTAGTTCCAGCCCGCAGCAAAGCCAAACGACGGGTCGATAAACCGCGTGGCATACGTGGCAAAGGCCCCCGACACCGGGAACGCAGCAGAGAGCTCCAGAAGCGCCTGCATGACGCAATAGAGAAAAGACGAAACAATAGCCCAGCCAATCAACACTCCGGCTGGCCCACCGGTGGCAAGCGACTGGCCTGACACGATCAAGAGACCGGACCCCACGCATCCTCCAAGGGCTATGAAGGCTTGCGACACCGGGTTGATGGTGCTCTGTAATTTGGTGTTGGCAGTGCCTTTAACTGCACGTTCCAAGGAGTCCAATTCCTGGTCGGATCCGGTACTCTCTGCTCGCTTAAAGCTGTCTTTTAGCTGCGCCCATGCCGAGGGCTTACTTAGACTGGACTCGTCACTACCGGCTATGGATTCTTTTTCCGACATTCTGGTGGTACTCGCTGACATGTTGCATGCATCAAGGGGAGAATGGACGGAGGTGTGGGATATAAAAGAAAGGGATGAGTGAAATGGGCGGGAGTGTTTTTTGGAGCCTGGGAATTTTTGCCCTTATATGGCTGCTGCTACAGCATGGAGAAAAACGGCGCTTGCATTTGCCGTGCGCCTGCATGCCGTCCCGCTGCGCTTCAGGCTGCGAATTATGCACTTAGTGTCATGTTACTCATCTCTCGACGCACTTTGGGCTGCGCGCATCAAAAGAAACTCCCGCGAGCTGATCTTGGCGCTGTGGCCCGGCCCTGTCCGGTACTTGTGTCCGCCTGCCTGGTCCGCCTTGCCTGAATGGGGCGGCGTTGTATGCGGGGATTTTGGTACCATGAATAGCCTGTCCGCGTCTTTGTCTAATTGCCTGTGCGCGACGAACTAACCGTGCGTTTATCCCATTGTAGGGGCTTAGCCGCAGCTACTCGAGAGCGAAACCGCACCGATACATGCCGCCGGTTGAAAATCCTGCATAGAAGCTCCGCTTCCGCGCAGATCACCTTTTAGTGAGACCAGTACACCTGACAAAAAAATTGGATATATGAAAAAATATACATATATATATATGTATTGGACCTCACAAAACCACCTCAACATGGCAAATAGGAACATCACACCCGTGCACCACGGCGGTCATCCCGCCCACCCACGGTCATTCTGCATTGCAGTGACCCATGACTCCGCGCACCGGATTAGTGCCCGGCATGCACAGCGGGAGGCAGACCCGTACACCAAAAGGTACATATGATAATTCCGTCCACGGAAAAGTTCATAAACCTGTGCATCCGCAGATGAGTAATCATCTTGGCAAGTGCCACGTGATGGAAGCACGTGCATAGATATCACATGACCCAGATCCCGGGGCGCGCAATCATGCAGCAATCCTGGGGTCAATTCCAATAACTAGCATACTACATCATGTCATACAAATTCGAAACCACCGTTGAACTCCAAGGCTTACGGGACCTCTTTGCCCTTTCCGGCACAGAGTGGTCCGGACTCCTCAGCTCCGACGAATTCGCCCAGCTCGAAGCCAAAAAAGCCGTAGACCGTATTTTGGCCGGCGCCCCGACCAGGGGCTTTGTCTTGCGAAGCAGACAAGGAGGCGAAATTGCAGCCTCTTGTGTTGTAGCACACAAAAAAGCCTTGTTTAAGGAGCCGCTGCTCAGCACTCTTGGCAACACCCCAGACCCTGCTCTGTTTGGCGTCAAAAATGGCACCGCCCTATTGATCAGTTATGTTTTTGTTGGCAAGGAGCACCGCAAAAAAGGCTTGATGCAGGAACTCGTCAGCAGGGCCATCGAATACACGGAGAAGGAGATCTTGGAAAAGGAATTGGCGCGCTCCTCTTCTGCCAAGGACAGTTTCCGGCTGTTGGTGCAGGACGGGGACGGCGCCAGTACCAAGACCATTGACTATGCCTTGGCAAACCACTACTTGGCCAAAAAGTACGTGTGGCACCTTTACCTGGCCATTGGAGAGGCATATGGAAAAATGGGGTTCAAGGCGTACCCCTTGGATGGGTATGAGATTGGGTTTCAGATCTCGCAACGAGACTCGTTTAAGCTTGTTCTGGCTCTTCTCAAGGAGGGAACCATTGGGGGCAAGAGCTTGCATCTTCTTGATGGAGCTCAGCAAAAGGATATGGAGACCGTAGTGCAGATATTGAATGGCCAAGAGCTTGAGTTGCTCACGGAAATGAATAAGAACTTGTTTCATTCGGAACTTCTGGGATCGCGGCGTTCGTCTCTGTCGTTGACGAATGTTCAACAGGCGCTTCACAAGACAACCGAAACCACCGAAACCACCGAAACAAGCAATGCGAGTAAGGTTCAACACGATACCGAACCGGTCCAAAGCGATAAAGGTACTGGAACTGGAGTGGACCTGGTATCCAAGGGAATTGAAAAGTTAACCACCGGTGGCCCAGAAAATAAAGGGAGAACGTTTTCTGGAGACCTTGTGCATGAGTTTAGTGGCCGTAGACCACTGTCTGTTCTGCAATTCACCGGGTCCAAATTTGCGTTGGTTCCGTCGCAGGACAGCATCAGCAACACGTTTGCCAGTGCCAAGGAAATTGCCAGCCGCTACGGGTCGGAGGAGAACCAGAAATACGCCGATATCCGGGGTGCCATTCTCACCAATGAAATGCAGCACAAGTCGTTTTTCATTTTATGGAAAATGCTCAAACAAAAGGACTTTTGCATTGTGGGCATGGGTGAGTTGCGCCTGGAGGTGCTTCCTGGGTTGGGGCCCCGCAGGAGATCATCGTTGACGGCGATCAACGAGATGGGAGGCTATAATTTCCAGGACTTGGAGCTTTTATTGGCGTCGGCCGTGTATGTGGCTCAGAAGCAGACGGCCAACGATCAGGAGTCGGTGTATGTGGCGGTGAATGATCTTCCCACGGAGATCCCGGTGCCAGTGATGCACGATTTCTTCATGAACTACTTGAGGGGGGGCCAGGAGACGGTTTCTTTCGTGCAGGACTTTTCACGTGATGGTATTTTGCCCATGGTTCGGAGATTCGGCTCTTCCGATCCACAATTTGAACTCGATTGGGTTGCCAACAGTCTTGCCCATTGGGGATGAAGATGTGAAGCATCAGGCGGACTCAACTGCTTTCCTTTCAGGAAAAAAAGACGCAGTGGCCTGGGGTTTGCCCCACATCCATCAGCAGTATTCGTCTACAGATTATTGGTGCTTGGTCCGCTCACTGATATTTGGTACTTTCTACAGAAGCTCTGGTGCTGAGTGGCAAATGTCTATTGGATGTCTGATGGGAACCCCAATGTCTCTGTCCTTACCATGCACTGACGATTGTTCAGAGAAGGAAGTAACCATGTTGTTTCGTGGCTAGTTTATGGCGAAGCTGAATGTCCGAACATCGTAGTAGGTTGACAGACATGCATTTTTGCATTGCGTGTCTACAAATGATCTCAAACCAAGCATGCAATAAAGGACAAAGCTGTGTTGTGTGTAGTCAAAGTATCAAAGTATCGAAGTGGAGATTTTGGCGGATTACTGGTTTCTGGAAGCTCACACTTACTAGTTCCAGACTATTCTGGTTTCGACTACTTGTTGGCGTGTAGTTTGCACCAATTAGGTGTTTCTCAGAGGACTCGTGATTTTAATATCCTCATTCTCTCTCCAGCCCTAACTGTATGGTTCTACTACTCTTGACTTCTGGTTACGTCAGATTCTTTAACTACAGTGTTTTTCAAAACGATTCAAACCCGCACGATAAAATGAAACCACACTAGCAAAATTAATGAAACCGATAATTCAAAAAGTGTCGTACCTCTCCAGTTCCGTCCGTTTTAACCCTTGATGAATTTGGAAGGACTCCCAAATGACCCTAATGTACTACATATAAGACATCGTCCAGATTTAACATTTCAAATAGTGAATTCTAATGAAAGTTGGTGTGAACATTTGGTTTGAAAGACTGTGCAAAGGACTACGAAACTTTTTGCTGTGCTGGTTTGAATAGTTTTGAAGAGCACTGTATGCTTTGGTCATAGAACCTGAGCTACTCTTTTGGTGTTTTGAGAGAAGGGATAGCTGCGCAACAACTGCTTTCTTAGCACCATTGTTCTACTTAGCTAATGCTCTCCACATGAAAAAGAGTCAGATGAAAGAGTCAAATGAGAGTCAAATGAAAGAGTCAGATGAGAGAGTCAGATGAGAGAGTCAAATGAAAGAGTCAAATGAGAGAGTCAAATGAGAGAGTCAGATGAAAGAGTCAAATGAAAGAGTCAAATAAAAGAGTCAAATGAAAGAGTCAAATGAAAAAGTCAAATGAAAGAGTTAAATGGAGATGGAGAGGAGACGGAATAGTTAACAGTATATAGAGAGGCTTCATATTAGCTCATAGCACATCACTACCTATATCTATATCCCCATACTTCAGACTAACTACCACTGACTAGATGCTAATTTGTTGGTTGTCTTTTCTCACGGCTGGTAGAAGGGTACTATTCAAGCATACTGTGGTTCGAAACCGGTTTAGAAAACCTCATCAAAGCTTGAATATAGTTATGGAACAAGTGAGTAGAGTGTGGGGAAAAGATGGGGAGATCATGTGTGTGTGTGGTTTGTGGGTGAAATGTGAATGGTGATGACTATAGAAGCCAACTCTGAATACCCATACATCACCGGTCACGAATAGTTTAATTCTTCCCCACTACTACAAATCCAAAACGCTTTTCCGTAAACCGTGCCCACATGATGTATAGTAGTGTATTAGAAACTGGTCAGGTGGAGGTCTGCGACAAGTTGAGGAGGGAAGAGTTGAATCATATAATGCCCATCAATCTAGGGCTGACCTGGCTGGGACTGTTTCAGTGTTTCGGTGCCGAACATATTCCTTTGATCTGGCCCTTGGAGCTCGCCAGGATACTAAGTGGTAGGGTAGCATTACTGTATAGCAGTGCCAACAATTGTAAGTGCCAATACCTCAGAGAGAAAGCAGCATTCCAAGTCTTCTGGAATTAGGATAGGCAAGAATGTGCCATATATATACCCACGTATAAATGATGACACATATTAATACTCTGCTTTTCTTAAGACAGGGTTCATGGTAGAGGAATTTTCCCTATTTTCAGTCAATCCTAACGATTAGTTTAGTGTATTAAATGGGGTGATTAAATCGGGTGAAATGGGGTGAAATGAGGTGAAATGAGGTGAAATGAGGTGAAATGAGGTGAAATGAGGTGAAATGAGGTGAAATGAGGTGAAATGAGGTGAAAAGAGGTGAAATGAGGTGAAATCGTGTGATTAAATGGTGCCCAAAATAATTCTTTAATCTCGGCCATTAGGTTTTCTGCTCCATTTCTACCACTTCCTGCTTCACTGTATCAGACCCGTTTCCTCAGGCTTGATCTCGGGTGTCTTGGCACTTTTCTTGGTGGATAGTACCTTTTGGTCTTCACTGGGATCCTTTTGGTCACCACTTTCTCGAATTTTTTCTTCGCCAGAGACTCGAGTACAACTTCTTTTTCGACTGACTTGTTTGAAAGCGACCATTGCGCGGAATTTAGCCTTGGGATCAGAGCAGGAGCTGGAGAAATGTTTTGGGCACTGTGTTTTGGCTGCGGTTTCTGGTTTCTGAGTAAACCCGTTTTCCAAACATCAGATTTTCCAAGCAGAACAGGTTCCAAAAGTCTGATGGATCTGCCAATCTTGGCGTAGCACAACTTCACAGCCTCACAGCCTCACAATTTCATAAATAATCAAAATGACAACATTGACAATGTAGAATGATAACCTGATAAATTAGTATTTGGTGGAATAATGGTTCAAAAACAGGATCACTGAACTTAACCTCTGATTGGTGTGTGGTTATTGATAACCGAACTGGCTAATGATATTCGATATAGCTCAATCGGCTGGAAACCTGATGTTAGTAATTTGAAAGGAGAAACGGAAATGTCTGATCCTCTGGAAAAAGTGATGGTAATGATTTTTGTTCTACTTGTTGGGGCCAAACTGCATCTCGAGCTCTCGTGCCCGTACACTGACTTCCTGAGATTGTATAGAGTAACTTGTAGAATAAATAAGCCAATCTAATGGAGTATTAATTAAGTATTAAGTATTAATGGAGTAATGGAGTAATGGAGTAATGGAGTAATGGAGTAATGGAGTAATGGAGTAATGGAGTGTACTAGATAGCATACTAAATACATACAACCCCCATTCATTCAAATATCCATTCCCTTTCTAGCTTCGGTATGTATCTGGAGGCAGACCTTGCAGTTTGATGGATTGGAGGAAAAGCGCGAGATTGAAAAAAAGTGCGTTCAGAAACTTCACACCAGCGCGACATGTTTCGTACTTCTCCCACACTTTCATACCACTTGTCATTAGAATCCAATATTCTGAAAAGTTAATCGGGAGATTACCTTATATGCAATACATTTGGAGTCATTTGGAGTCATTTGGAGTTGGAGTCTTTTGGAGTTGGAGTCAATCAAGGGTCAAACAGACGGATCGGAATTGCAAGGGTACGTAACTTTACAAATTATTGGTTTGTTTAATTTTCTAGTGTGGTTTGATCGTTTCATCACATGGGTGAATAGGTGTACAACACCAGGACAACAAACTACAGTAGCTTCAGGAAGAGATCCATAGTTCCAATTCAAATTGACATTCCCAAAAAAGAAACGCACGCAGTGTATGGAAGTTTAATGGACCGAAAGAAGAAAGCTTCCCAAAAAAGACTGAGAACCAGAACCAGAACCAGAACGAGAACGAGAACGAAAACGAAAACGAAAACGAGAACAAGAAATGAGAATAGCAACTCAGACTACTCTTCCAGGGTTAGTTGCAGAGTAAGTCCCTAGTGTTTCAAAGGAATTAATCCAACTCGGGCTTGGAACCAATCTCATTCTATCAGAAGTCTTCTCTCAGGGCCGTTATGTTCGTTTAACGTATGTTAGCTAAACTGTATTCGTTGATGGTTCCTCAAGAGGAACCGAAGTGGTCTATTAACTTCCAGAAACGTGTCACCAGAAAACGCTCCTCTAGAACAATGGCAAGGATTGGTCTAGAATGTTCGAAAGAGGCCCGTACACTTCATGAAGCGATGCAACGCGGCGTTGGCTTGGCCATTGTTATGATCTGAGAGGAGGCGTCAGAATCCTGACTAGCCAGGGCCCTGCTTATCGTGGATCTAACAGTTGCATTGTCTTATTGTATAGAAGTATTGGCACCAGTATGGGAAGACCAAGCTTGCCACATTTAGCCTAAACACTCTGGATACGTTCCGGCGGTTTTTCCGCTGATGACCCAGGTGAATGTCACCATAATGCAAATGTATAGGCTCAGTGCGCATTGACTGAGAGTGGAGATAATGGAGGTGTTCGCAACATTCGCAACATGGTGAATTGCTGCGAAAAACGTACAATGTCCAAAATAAAAGGTCAATAGAAGCTGCCAACATTAACATAGGCCTATCTGTCATGTTCTCTATGAACCAGACAATGTAAACAGCTTACGTAAGCTCCATAATAAAAAAATTAAAAATCACTGCTTTATAAATCTACCTTCGAAAGTACATGCCACCTTCTGAAAATGCTTTGGTTTTCTTTGCAAAAGTCAATGACACACTTTAGCCTCTCTGGGGCAAATCCCATGAAAACAGTCCTGAAGATGCCAGCCATTTTTACTACGGGACTACTCCATGGCCCCACCTCAGGGCATCACAGACCTGTTATTGCCTCAAACTCCAAATAATGTTTAGTCAATATTCCCATTAAGTTCCTTGCAGCAAAACGCCAATGGCCCTATTCAAAGGTTAAGGTCTATAGAGGTTTTCTTGAAAGGAAGATATGCTCACACTGAACAAAACCAACGTGGGTTTTAAAGAATTATTGCTTGAATTTAGTCCTAGAATCCTTCCTGGAGAATTGACGTTGGCTTGTCAACGGAAAGTTGCAAATGTTCCTTCAAAAGCGTGCAAGACGTAGGGGTGTCCTATAAAGTAGTGACTAAAAATAGAGTAGTATGAAGGGGATCCTGGAAATCTGTAATGTAGATTATAGCCTGTACATTCTTTACTGTTACAGTATGCTTCTCAAATAATGCATTGCAGTACTTTGGGTGGTCTTGTTGGGTTGGTGTCTGCATTGGAGAGATCTCTGGGTGCATGGGCTAGTGGGATGGGAGGTGAAGCAGAGTATAGATAGCACGGAATAGTGAGTGAGGAGGGAAAAATAGGTATAGAATGAAAACTACTTCAGTAGAGTACTACATCTACTTCAATGGACTACTACATCTACTTCAATGGACTACTACATCTACTTCAATGGACTACTACATCTACTTCAATGGACTACTACATCTACTTCAATGGACTACTACATCTACTTCAATGGACTACTACATCTACTTCAATGGACTACTACATCTACTTCAATGGACTACTACATCTACTTCAATGGACTACTACATCTACTTCAATGGACTACTACATCTACTTCAATGGACTACTACATCTACTTCAATGGACTACTACATCTACTTCAATGGACTACTACATCTACTTCAATGGACTACTACATCTACTTCAATGGACTACTACATCTACTTCAATGGACTACTACATCTACTTCAATGGACTACTACATCTACTTCAATGGACTACTACATCTACTTCAATGGACTACTACATCTACTTCAATGGACTACTACATCTACTTCAATGGACTACTACATCTACTTCAATGGACTACTACATCTACTTCAATGGACTACTACATCTACTTCAATGGACTACTACATCTACTTCAATGGACTACTACATCTACTTCAATGGACTACTACATCTACTTCAATGGACTACTACATCTACTTCAATGGACTACTACATCTACTTCAATGGACTACTACATCTACTTCAATGGACTACTACATCTACTTCAATGGACTACTACATCTACTTAAGCATGCAGTACATTATAAATTCAAGTGAATTAAAAGCCAAGACCTTATTATACATTAATTCAAGTGAATTAAAAGCCAAGACTTTATTAGACATACATAGTATGTAGCTAGATGCGGAACATGTGATGCCTAGTCTCCATGTTATGAGCCCTGGTTTGGCCGACTGGAGGTGGCTTAAGATGCGCTGGTGGTGAAATTCTTTTGGGTTTCAGATATGAAGAATTTGTACCTTCTTAGAGTATCAAGATTTGCATAATTCAAAAAGACCAAGACTTTATTTTACACGTTGATACATATTGATACCCGTTATACTTAGCTACAGTCTGTGTCGTTGTCACTCAATTACAGGTCCGGGCCTCCCAAGTTCAATGAAATGCAATGTTTTTGAAAACTATTCAAACCAAAGAGACAAAATGTTCAAACCAGCGCGACACAATTAAACAAACTGATACAGTGTTTTTGAAAACAATTCAAACCAAAGCGACAAAATGTTTCGCAATCCTTCCAGTCTTTCAAACCAAACGTTCACACTAACTTTTATTAGAATTCACTATTTGAAATGTTAAATCTGGAGGATGTCTTATATATAGTACATTAGGGTCATTTGGGAGTCCTTCCAAATTCATCAAGGGTCAAAACGGACGGAATTGTAGTGGCACGGGTGAGAGACGTTTTAAATTATGGTTTGTTTAATTTGCTAGTGTGGTTTGAGTCGTTTTATCGCGGTTTGAATGGTTTTAAGAAATACTGTAATTCAAAAGGTTTCGTAACCTTTCGCACAGTCTCATAAAGCAAAAGGCGTAATTTTACACCAACTTTCATCAGACTTCAATGCTCTGAAATCTTAAATCTGGAGATTTGCCATACAGTGTTTTTGAAAACTATTCAAACCAAAGCGACAAGATGTTTCGCAATCCTTCCAGTCTTTCAATCCAAAGGGAGTAATGCTTCACACTAACTTTATTTAATATTCAATATTCTAAACTATTAAATCTGGATGATTATCTTATATGTAATTTGGGAGTCTTTCAATATCAGTGAAGGGCTAGGACGGACAGAACTGAACTGGAGAGGTATGAAACGTTTTGAAATATTGGTTTAAATCTTTTGTCGCACTGGTTTGAATCATTCTTCTTGGTTCAAAACAGTTTGTGGGGCTGGTTTGAATAGTTTTCAAAAACACTGTATAATTTGCTAGCGTGGTTTGAATGGTTTTATCACGCGGGTTTGAATGGTTTTGAAAAACACTGTACCCTTCATTCAGTTCCGTCCGTTCTAGCCCTTCACTGGTTCTGTAAGACTCCCAAGGTGTTTTAAAAAATCATTCAAATTAGCGCGGCAAAATGTCCAAACCACACTAGCAAAATTAAACAAACTGATACAGTGTTTTCGAAAACTATTCAAACCAAAGAGACAAGATGTTTCACAATCCTTCCAGTCTTTCAATCCAAATGGAGTAATGCTTCACGCCAGCTTTAATAAAATTCAATGTGATGAAAAGTTGATCTGATGATTGTCTTACATAAATTCAGGAGTCTTGCAATATTAGCCAGGGCTCAACCGGGCTCAAAACCGAAAGGAACTGAACTGAAGAGGTGCCATATTTTTGAATTATTGTTGCTTAAATTTACTAGTCTCGTTTGAATTGTTTTAATGAGCGGGTTTGAATAGATTTAAAAAATAGTGTAAGTCAAAAGTTTCGTACTTATGACTAAAAAAAGCTAGGGAACAAGGATTTCAACTAAGCTGTTTATGTGAAGTCTTAATTAAATATTCAAACTGTAAATTTTTGGATTATTGGTTTGTTTAGTTTGCTAGCGTGGTTTGAATCATTTTACAGTGATTTTGAAAACGATTCAAACAGCACCAAATAGTGTTTTTGAAACTACAGTGTTTTTGAAACTAATCAAACCAGTGCAGCAAAATGTTTCGTACTCCTTTGCAAAGTCTTTCAAACCAAATGTTCACACAAACTCTCATTAGAATTCAAGATTCTGAAATGTAAATCTGGAAGATTGTCTTATATGTAATAGATTTAGGAGTCTTGCAATATCAACCAAGGGTCTGAACGGACAAATGGAGTGAAAGGGGTACGAAACTCTATAAATTATTTGTCTGTCTAATTTGCTAGTGTGGTTTGAATCTTTTTACAGGGTTTTTCGAAACTATTCAAACCCCCACGATAAAAAGTTTCAAACCACACTAACAAATTAAAGTAAATTCAAAAAGGTACTGTTTTGAATATTTAATTAAGAATTTACCTAAACAGCTTATTTCAAATCCTTGATCCTTGGCATTTTGTTAGTCATGAATTTATATAAGACAATCTAGATTTGACATTTCATCACATTGAATTTTATTAAAGCTGGTGTCAAGCATTACGCCATTTGGTTTGAAAGACTGCGCTAAGGATTGCGAAACATTTTGTCGCTTTGGTTTGAATACTTTTCAAAAACGCAGTATCGTGCGGTTTGAATCGTTTTGAAAATCACTGTAAAATGATTCAAAACACACTAGCAAAATAAATAAACCAATGATTCAAAAAGGTTTGTACCGCTCCGCCCAGTGTTTCAAACCATGGCATAATAGTTTGACACCACCGTTCATCAGAATCATTATTCTGAGATGTTAAATCTTGAGCATTGCCTCATATGTAGTATATTTATGAGTCTTGCAGTACAGTGTTTTTGAAAACTATTCAAGCCAGCGAGACAAAATGTTTCACAATCCTTCGCACAGTCTTTCATACCAAGTGGTCACACCAACTTGCATTAGAATTCATTGTGATGAAATGTTAATCTGGAAATCGCCTTATATGCAGTGCATTTGGGTCTTTTTGGAGTCTTTCAATATCAATCACGGGTCAAAACGGACGGAATTGTAGTGGCACGCGTGAGAGAAGTTTTTAATTATGGTTTGTTTAATTTGCTAGTCTCGTTTGAATTGTTTTAATGAGCGGCTTTGAAGCGTTTCGAAAAACACTGTACTAGCAAACAAACCAATAATTCAAAGTATCGTACCTCTCCAGTTCCATTTGTCTTAACCCTTGATCATTATTGAAAGACTCCAAAAAGACCCAAATGTACTACATATAAGGCGATTTCCAGATTAACATTTCAAATAGTAAAGTCTAATGAAAGTTGGTGTGAATCATTACAGTGTTTTTGAAAACTAATCAAACCAACACAGTAAAATGTTTCGTACTCCTTTGCAAAGTCTTTCAAACCAAATGTTCACACCAACTTTCATTAGAATTCAAGATTCTGAAATGTAAATCTGGAGGATTGCCTCATAAGTAGTAGATTTGGGGTCATTTGGGAGACTTTTGGGAGTCTTTTAATAAGGTCAAAACGGACGGAATGGAGTTAAAGGGGTACGAAACTCTTTTAATTATTGGGATGAACATTTTGCAGGGCTCATTTGAATAATTTCCAAAAGCACTGTACCATTTGATTTGAAAGACTGCGAGGGAGTACGAACCTTTTTGAATTATTGGTTTGTTTAATTGTGCCGCGCTGGTTTGAATAGTTTGGAACAATACTGTACCATGGGTTATCTCAAGTGGTTATGTGCCCCGGCCGGATGGTCCACTCCGAAAACATCCACACTTGAGCGGGCACGGTATTTGCCTAACCCAAAAATAGTTCATGGGTGCAGTTACCCGATACGGAAAGAATCGGACTGTCTTTTTGGCACGTGGAGCCGTTCAGCTCTGGCGTAGGTGCAGGAACACCCATTTATATGCACTCCACCACCATATATTGTGGTCATTCTGTCCATTTAGAGAAAGGTCCCCAATACAGTTACATTGTGTTCACCGTAGATAATGCACAGCGCATCAATTGGGTGGATACGAGATACATCACGTGACTGGTTTCATGATAAACCCGTACATCCCTAAGGTGTTCTTCATATTTGACCAGACAGGAAAGCAAGTGCCAAGCTATGCTGGCCCAGACATCCTCACAGTTTCAAAGAAGTTTGCAGCTGCTTCACAGACCTTCCTTCCAAAAAAGATTGCAGCCCAGACATCCTCACAGTTCCAAAGAAGTTTGCAGCTGCTTTACAGACCTTCCAAAAAAGATTGCAGCACCATAATTTCACACATGGTCTCCCACTGCATTACTCACTATGGCCCTAAGTGGCTTAACTAACGTTGATCGGACGGGAAACAGTGTTTTCCACTTGGTATGGCCGCAACCGAAAATCCAATTTTTTAGGATATCAACCGCAGTATACAGTCTTTCTTAAAACAATTCAAACCTGCGCTATAAAACAATTCAAACCACGCTAGCAAATTAAATAAACCAATCATTTTAAAAGTTACTGTTTTTAATATCTAATTAAGACTTCTCATAAACCGCTTATTTCAAGTCCTTGATCCTTATCATTTTTTTAGTCATAACTACAAAACTTTTTAACTTATCAGTTTGTTTAATTTGGCTAGTGTGGTTTGAACATTTTGCTGCGCTCATTTGAATAGTTATGAAAAACACTGTATGTTCACATCACTTTGTTCGCATTCTATTCAACCAAGAACTCACCAGAGCTCATGTAACCACTAGAAATATGAAGGTCAAAAATGCCCAAATATAAAGTTTCGTTCTGGTGGTCTCAACATTGGCACAGTCGTGAATCGGCAGATCTCTGTATCTGTGTATGCACTAATATACCGAATAGTATATCTATATGAACAAGAGATATTTACTGGAGGAAATGTTTGTACTGCCCGAAAGTCTTTCAAATGACATAATGACTTTCATTAGAATTCAATACTCTGGATTGTGAAGTGTGGATGATTGCCTCGGATGCATACAGTGTTTTTCAAAACTATTCAAAGCAGCGTGGCAAAAAATTCAAACCACACTAGCAAAATGAAGTATACCAATCATTCAAAAAGTATCGTACCCGTTTCAGTTTTCCTCTCGGATTTGAGCCGGTTTTGAGCCAGATTTGAGCCGGATTTGAGCCGGATTTGAGCCGGATTTGAGCCGGGTTTGACCCTTGACTATATTGCAAGACTCCTGAATTTATTACATACAGTGTTTTTGAAAATTATTCAAACCATCACCATAAAACGATTCAAACCACACTAGCAAAATAAGCAAAACAATAACTCAAAAGGTTTCGTACCCCTTTCACTTCAGTTCCGCCCGTCTTAACCCTTGATGAATATTGCAAGACTCCAAATCTATTACAAAGACAATCATCCAGATTTAACATTCATCACATTGAAATCTAATGAAAGTTGGTGTGAACATTTAGTTTCAAAGACTGCGAAGGAGTACGAAACATTTTTCTGCGCTGGTTTGAATAGTTTTCAAAAACACTGTATAAGGCCATCATCAGATTCAACATTTCAGAATATTGAATTTTAATTAAAGTTGGTGTGAACGTTTGGTTTGAAAGGTCGTGCGAAGGACTACGAAACATTTTGCTGTGTTGGTTTGAATGGTTTTCAAAAAGACTGTATTTGGAGTTGGCAATATACAGTGTTTTTCAAAACTATTCAAACCAGCACGATAAATCAATTCAAACCACACTAGCAACATAACAAACCAATAATTCAAAAAGTATCGTACCTCTTCAGTTCGGTTCCTTTCGGGTTTGAGCCGGTTTTGAGCCCTGACTAATATTGCAACACTCGTAAATTTATATAAGACAATCATCAGATCAATTTCATCACATTGAGTTTTATTAGAGCTGGTGTGAAGCATTACGCCATTTGGTTTGAAACATTGGTCGAAAGACTACGAAACATTTGGCTGGGTTGGTTTGAATAGTTTTTAAAAACACTGTACACTAGTACACTACTGTTGAGAGTTATAATATACACTCCCGTATTCTGGAACGGTTATCAGGTTAAGTTCCAACTATTCATTTTAGTGTGTAACTTTAGTCATCATCTTTAATCATGTACAGTGTTTTCGAAAACTATTCAAACCACAGCTATAAAACACCTAATCAGTTTTGATTCCGGCTGGTCCTTCCCTCCCCATTCTCTCTATTCTATGGTTCGAGTCTATGTATATACTCCATCCTCTCTAGTCTATTTTCATTTCAGGGTTGGTTTTCTGGGCTACCCTTCCAAAAATTGTTTGTTTGGACCCACCATTCCCAGTACTTAAGTCACTTGAGTGCTTTGATCCTGGACTGTGCTCTAGTCATTGAGTGCTTTGACCCTAGACACTTCCCTACTCATCGAGTGCTCGAGTCTACATCCGGAGCTTGAAAGATGACCATTCGAAACCTTCACGAAACTTAACGGCTATGAGATTAACATCCAAGTTCTTTTCTCGAAAGGAGTCAAGTACCTCAGATTACTACTGGACAAATCTTCAATGGACACAACTAACTAAGGCCCAAACATCTCATCAGCCACAAAAGATATTCTGGAACCCATCTTTAAAGGCTTGGCAGATACACAGAAAGCCAATCAGTTGATTTGCGGTGGTATAGAAACATCAAAAAGGTTTCAAAATTTCCAACGATTGAGTCTAACATCTACCATTTTGATGGATTAAATTCAGACCACACTATCAAATTAAACAAACCAATCATTCAAAAAGTATCGTACCCCCTCCAGTTCAGTTCCTTTCGGTTTGAGCCTTGACTATATTGCAAGACTCCTGAATTTATCATATAAGGCCATCATCAGATTCAACATTTCAGAATATTGAATTTTAATTAAAGTTGGTGTGAACGTTTGGTTTGATAGATTGTGCGAAGGCGTACGAAACATTTTGTCACTTTGGTTTGAATAGTTTCAAAAAAGACTGTAATCAGGGCTACCCCGGAATTGGTGGCCCCTACACCCGTACACCCGGCTACCTCAGCAGAAAAAGGCCCAACGCAAGCGACCGTTTTTTCATGGTAGAGAAAGAAAAGTGGGCTTGGTGGCATCCTGGAATTCCGGACATCACCTGGGTGGCTTTTGGGCGGAAAAACTGGGCGGTGGCCTCTGAACGGTGTGCTGTTATTTGCGGTCACGTGACCATTGTTGAGTTCCGGTTTAGTATTTCTTTCCGTAGCACGCAAGTCACGTGACTGCCGAAATAAAGACGGAGTTTCAAAACGGTAAGGTCAAGAGCATTCTTGCGGCTACTAATCAGGCAGAAACTTTCGTTCAGTTTGGAATGCGAATGACTTTTTCAAGGTACTGTGGTTTATAAAACTATTCAAATCTGCACCATAAAACGACTCAAACCACACTAGCAAATTAAACAAACCAATAATTCAAAGTATTCTCTCTTGATCCTTGATGAATTTGGAAAGATTCCCAAATGACCCAAATGTACTGCATCTAAGCTAACCCTCCAGAGTCCTCTTTTCAGAACATTGAATTTTGATTAAAGTTGTGTGAAACATTTCAATTTGGTTTGAATAGTTTCAAAAACACTGGAGTTATGTGCCTCCCCAAATTCCGTCGTTCGAGCTCTATATCTGGTACTTTGTTTTAAAGTGAAATGTCTAGTTCACACATCATGGGTAATACATTGTTTTTCGAAACTATTCAAACGCGTGCCATAAACAATTCAAGCCACTAGCAAATTAAACAAACCATAATTCAAAAGGTTTCGTACCCCTCTACTTCTCTCCAGCTATGTTGACCCGTGATTCATATTGAAAGACTCCCAAATGACCCAAATGTGCTACATAAAAGACAATCATCTAGATTTAACTTGTCAGAATAGTGAATTCCAATGAAATTTGCTGTGAAACATTACCATTTGGGGAGTACGAAACATTTTGGCACGTTGGTTTGAGTAGTTTCGAAAAACACTGTATGCAAAGACATTTTGGGCCGTTGATGGAGGTGAAGTATAAGACTTTCCAATTAGATAAACAGAATGTAGGTCAGGGACTATGGGGCAGACACATGGGGATTTGGGGATGTTTGGATGCAATGCTAATAGGAAGTTCAAGTTGGTCAACTGCTCCAAAGCTGACCGCTTAATGTTTTGAAGCATTTGCTCCATTTTTTAGTAGCCTTGAAATGGACGTTGGTACTGTCCCAGAATGTAACACTATTGAGTGTACGTCTGGATTGGTGTGAGTGGTGGAAATCAGTAGAAAGTAGTGGAAATCAGTAGAGAGTAGTGGAAATGAGTAGAGAGAGTAAATGTCAAAGGTAGATGTCACAATGAGTACATCTTAGGTAGATCTACCTATGGAGGTATTATAAAACCTCTCTACTTGAGACAAGGACCATTTTTCCCCCCTTCTACTCCACCGTTCTTTGAATAGTCTTGTATGCAGCTCAGATTCTTTCAAGAATCACCGAATACAGATAACTTAGTACCAGACGTTATAACAAAATGTATGTCAGTTTGTTATGGTGGCTGTTTACTATGTTATTCAGTAGATGAAACCTGACGAGGAATGTGGGTTTATATGGTGGGAAAAAAAGGGACGCCATGAGATGACTGATTGGTCATTCGATGCAAAAAACGACTAGCCAAGGTAACGTGTCAGTCGTCGATGGCGAGTACCGACTAGCCGGCTTTCGTAAGCTCTAAAATTACCGATGGCTAGCGAGTTTGCCCTGATCTAACAGTAAGAGTATTGTTAGATCCAAACAGGCCCTGAAGCCTACTCTGTCCGATGGCAATGGCAGGCCATCATTAGGGGAAGTACCATGGTGCGAGTAGATTTTGCAGCCATCGTAGTAGATCTGCAATCATCATAGTATTTGTACAAAGATGGACTTGTACAAAGATGGACTTGTACAACAATAGCCTCGTACAACAAAGCTTCGTACAACAATGGCTTCATTATTGACTGGAGTTTATGGCTCCACGCTTCTCAAAGTGACACAAACAACTTAGGCTCCTCTCCTTTAGGAACCATCAACAAGGGATTGAGTCGAATGCTGACTGGCAATGGTCATTGAATCAGGTAGACCGGTTTCATGATATCTCCATATGTAGATCTCGCCCATGGTGGGCCTGAAAATCAGAATAGGAGTATGAGAATATTCACAGTATTCCTGAAAGCTAAACCTGAGCCATAAAACGATTCAACCACACTACCAAAATTAAACCAACCATGATTCAAAAAGTATCGTACCCCTTGGCCAGTCTTTCAAACCAACTGGCGTAATGTTTCACGCCAACTTTATTAGAATTCATGTTCTGAAATCCCCAATCTGGAGAATTACCTCATATTCACTATGTTTACCAGTCTGGCAATACCAATCAGGGGTCAAACCGGACGAAACTGAAGTGGAAGGGGTAATAACTTTTTGAATCATTGGTTGATTTAATTTTGCTAGTGTGTTTGCATCGCTTGGCCGCACTAGTCATTCTGTCTTCTTGGTTCGAAGCATTTTGCCTGCCGCTTAGAATAGTTTGAGAAACACTGTATATCCACAAGTTCCGTCAGTAGTCGTGGTAGTCGTGACCCGCCGTGGTAGTCCCAGTATAGCGTACTCTAATTTTCACCAAGTTGATCATAGCGTACTGGTTGAGTACCTGACCGAATAACGGAATTGGATAATTCAGCCAGTTCTTGATTTGTCCTGCAGAGCTGGTAGGCGGAGCCAATATGCGGAGTATGCAGGACCGGATCTCGAATCTTCAACAATGCAAATGTCAATGTCAATGTCAACGCAAACTCAGATGTCAGAAATAAATTCCACTCTCTAAGCGTCAAACTTCAAGAGCCCAACTTCATGAGCCCAACTTCATGAGCCCAACTTCATGAGCCCAACTTCAAGACGTTGTTGAATTGGCCCAATTTGGAAATGATCCTTTAACAGTGTTTTCGTCCACTCAATCCACACTCCATTTCAAATCCAAATTTCCCATGTTCTCTAAATTTAGAAGATTCCACATTGGACTGGGAATTACACATGGCTTGGGCTCAACTGGAAGGGGTGCCTGGACTGGGTACAGGAAAGGCATGTAAGGGGAGAATGTTCTTGGAGTGTCTGCAGGAATAGGCGCAGTTCCAAACGGCAAATCGAAAAAAGGGGGCGAAATGATAATACCTTGAAAAGTGTGGCCGAAAAAACGATCCCATCAAATGCCTAGGTCGGGTGGTGACACCATATTGGCAACGTCTGCACGACGGGAATGTCAACTAGCTGTTGGCACGCGCGCTCGTGTGTGTAGGACTCAAATCCCGAAATCTTGAATTCCTCTCGTTTCGTCTCAGATCCAAGATCAGAGGGAGTCAGGGGAAACTTGAAGTGACGTAGTGTATAGGTTTGTTTGGGGCTTCCATTAGCGCATGGGTTTTGTTGTTGCGATTGGCTTGGCTTGGGGTTTTGTAGTTTGTGTGTTTGGTTGGGTTCTGGTGGGGATCTCGGGTTGATGTGTCAAATTACCCAATGGGGAATGAAACACAGTGATGCATGATATCACCAATAATGGTGCTTGAAGAGTGCATATGGTGGTTGATAAGAACGAATTCCCGTGCCAAGCCTTGCTGAGGGGCCAAATATGGTGGAGGCCAGACAAGTGGGCGCAGTAAGCGCGCATGATCAAAGCCCGAAGTGCAGTTCGTGCATGCCGCAATGCAATGCGCGCCGGAACACCAGCTGCTTTTCAATCCCCGGCCCTCTCCGTCGGAGATATATTAAAGCACCATCCTGCTCATCTATCTCCCTCTGTATTTCAGTCGCATATTATCCCAACTGACCAATTCTGAAACGATCGGAACGAGCCTGCAACATAGGAACATATTTGAAACAGATTTGAAACAGATTTAAAACAGATTTGAAACAAATTTGAAACACTGTGAAACTCCAACTCCAACTCCAACTCCAACACTCCAATACTCAATATCCACTTCTATGAGTCTTCTGGTTAACCGCATGTACCACGAAATCCCCCTCCAGACCCACTTCTACCCAGTGCCACCAAAAGGTCCTGCAGATGGCCTCGATCTGAAACAACTCCCGTTTCTGATCTTATCCCATTTCCCCATGCGGCCTCCGCAAAAGGACGACCTTTCCCCCCTTGCTTACTCCACATACTCTTATCCCACCATCGCAACGCAACACTCTGCTTTGCAGTACCCAAAGTACCAGCCACCCCCTGTTCCCCGAGCTACACACCCCAGCCAATTTAATCTTGCCATTAATTTCAGTGGCAGTCAATTCAATAGCAATGTGAATGGCAGTCAATTCAATAGCAATGTGAATGGCAGTCAATTCAATAGCAATGTGAATGGCGGTAATTTTAATAACAATGTGAATGGCGGTAATTTTAATAGCAATGTGAATGGCTGTAATTCGAGTGTTCCCCATTTGAAAGCCGCCACTAACACAAACACAAACACAAACTCCCCGCCTAAAAACTCAGGCCCTATAAATATGGCATCCGCTGTGCATTTTCATGGTGGTAGCAAAATTAAGAATGACCGTGGAGATGAAAAAAAGACCAAGGGTAAGGAAACCATTGAGGATAATGTGAATGGAAATGTGGGGGAAAAGGAGAAAGAAAGGCGGAAGGAAGAAAGAGAAGTGACTATACCGAAAGCGGTCTCTGGAAAAGAGGCTGTCAAAAACGCTGTCAAAGAACCTGTTAAAGAGCCTGATTCAGGGAGGGACGGCTTATATATGGTGGCAGAGTGGGACCGACACGACTCGGAAACCAGCTTTTCGTCGAACGAATGGGAGTGGCCGCACGGCAAGCGGCCCAAGATCCCAATCCAGCGTCTCCGGAATCTCCACAAAAGCCCCCTTCTAACCTGTGAACATTGTGGCAAGACGTTTGCTAAGGCATATAACCTCAAGAGCCACGCACGCTCGCACTCCACCGAAAGACCATACAAATGCCTGCAATGCCCCAAAGCTTTTGCGCGGTCACATGACAAGACACGCCACGAGCAGTTGCATCGAGGGATCAAGAATTTCAAGTGTGCAGGATTCTTGAAGGATGGAGTCACGCGGTGGGGTTGTGGCAAGAGCTTTGCCCGGGCCGATGCGTTATCGCGTCACTTCCGAACAGAGACTGGGTGGGCCTGTGTACGAGTGTTCATGGAGGAGGCGAAGACCCCGATCTCTGATCACGCCACTGTGCAGGAAACCATGTCTATGCCGTCCGCTGCCCTGCAGGAATACTTACATTTGCCTTCAGTTTACTCACTGCCGGAATCTTATTTGTCGTCTCCGGTCCATGGGGGATCGCTATATTCAGGATCTTCGTCTTCAATATCTTCCTCGCCTCCTGCTTCTTCCTATAACCAGGCGGTTGGCCCAAAAAAGACGGCACACATGCAGGTGTTACCGCAATTGCCTTTACCCCCGGTATCTTACGGCTACTGGCCAGTTTCGGCTCAGAACGACCGGCCTCGGTTCCTGCACCCAGTGCTGCTTCCTCCCTTACTCCGGCACTGAACAGCAGAGTCCCGGATTACTTTCCGACGTTTATGAACAAATGATATATCATGATTTCTTTTTAAGTATGGAGTTGTAGTGTAGGTTTAGAGGGATCTAGGGCGTCGGTGCCAGGGCGTCGGATCGGCTCACCGAGAATCGGGACTGTATGTAGCTATCATGCATGCCGCATGGGATGCTGCATGGGATGCTGCATGGGATGCTGCATGTGAGTGTTGCATGAGCTTGCTTTGCTCTCAAACACCGCGTATATGCAGGCTGAATCTAAGCCACGTCATATTCCCCGATGACATACAGGAAATCAACTTTTGACAATTCTGCAAATCTTTCCCTGGTGCATGGGTTGAATCCAATCGATAAGGAGTAGCAGATTACACTTCAAGGTTTAAGTCAAGCGATCACTTTGTTTCATGTCTGTTTGAGATGCACCTTAGACATATGCTGATGTATTAACTTCCACTCAGTAATGCTTAGCCATAAACTTACTATCATTTTTTGCCGTGATATCATTGAAGACACAACGATCTAGTATTTGAAGAAATCTGTTTTGTGCTACCCAGACATATAGTGTTTTTCATATCACATAATGAGACTGGCACATAGTCACTTGACACTAAATCCTATTCCCGAATTCCATCTATTCTGCTCCCCGATTTTAATAGCCGGCATTCTCCCTTTGACAGGTCCCATTCAGTTCGATAAGTACTGAATCCTCTTAATAGTATCTTGTTCGAACTTGCTACCAACAAAATACAACAACAACCATGGTGGTCGAAATCAAGACAGCATCAACATAGACTTTTTGAATAGTCTTCAAGAGTTAATTGGATTTCAACTATTGAGACTGGGAATTGGTCTCAATGCCAACATCCATCTATATTGAATATAAAAGGTCTGTTCATTGCTGTTAATGCTGCTCGTGCTGTTTATGGCGACATTCGTGGCGGTTTATACTAGTACTCAGGAGATTGGTCGGGTCTGTTTATGGCTTTGGTCGAGTTTGTTCATGGCTTGGGTGTGGCTGCAATTCTTAAATGGTGATCATTCTCCGGGGAATCATATACCTTATATACCCAGTCGGTTTGCTTCGCTGTTTCATTTTTATTGCATTGCCTGCATTTGTATTTGTGTCTGCATTTGTGTTGCATTTGTATCTGCATTTGCCACCGAACGTGCAGCTCGTGGTATTTAAGCATGCGACTCCCAGTGTATATTTGCAGCATTGTTTTACCAATGTGATTAAACCATCAGAACTTGCAATACCCTTTGACAGAATGCTAGTCTCATTGGTTCGCTCTGGTACTCAGGGGTAGCCTTTTACCATATCAGTTATAGAGTGGCGGGGCTTATTTGCTGACTACATCGATACCAGATATGGGGGGGTATGGGTTAATGAGTCACCCATTATGAAACTTGCCCAACTCGAAGATACGTATTTTCCTATTCATACCGCCAGTCTCTTTTTTAGTTCCAGTTTCAGTTCCATCCATACTGCCAGCTCATCTAAATTCCTGCATCAATATGGTATGGGTAAGAGCTCATAACCCATGCGACCAACTGATTAGTGGCTAAAACTTATATCCTATCTGATCAACTACTCAATAAACTGAATTTCCCAACCTTATGATAATCTAATTAAATGAACTATGCCAAACCCATGGGGCTATTTGGAAGAAGCGTGCTTGAATTGCTTCCGGAACACAATAGTGTATCAGTTTCCGACTAATCTACTGCTTTGAGAAAAATGGTGCGGAAATTTTAAACCTTATCACACACCAACAATGTCGACAAATTGATCCAAGAAGTGTGTTGGAGGCCAACTGATCCTGAAGCATATGAGACTTACTACGAAAGTTTCTACCTTACCCAAATTCACAGGTGCTACACTACCAGACATATCACAGAACAGTTTTTAACATGGGCTATTGACCTACTTTTTCCACTTGAATCATCATCGCTTAAATTTCCAAATGCTCTATTGTTTAAACTGTTAATTTTTTCATCATAACCTGTTTTTTTTATCCGGCATTAAATGGTTGTTACATCGGCATTAAGGAACCTGCATATACCTCGAGCCTCGAAATGTGGGGTACCGCGCTATAAGAACACCACACTGTTAACCCTGATAATGGCCACACCCCAACACCGCATTTCTCCACACTTAAACGCATCACTCTCCCCACAATTCACCTGACCACACAAAATTTCATTGACTATGGACGGAATTCTTAGGCTTGAATACCAGGTCCCGCACCTCCCAGTTCCCAGCTTATCTGACTCCATCCAGCAGATTCTTACCGCATTGAAGCCCCTTCTTACCGCCGAGGAATACGATCAGCTTTTGGATGAGGCATCCCGGTGTCTTGGAGACGAACAAATTGTCTTGGTACAAAAACACTTGGAGACGGCCGCCTCAAACCCTGCCGTGGCTTGTTATTTGAACAGTATAAATGGAGATAGTTACCCCGGAATCTATGGCGAGATTCGTGGCGGTATTTTGCCCCGCAATCCGTATCTTGTATTGGAGGAGGATCCGTACGCCATGACAATTAATCCGCCCAACCAGGCCCAACGGGCGGCGTCGTTGGTCAACTCGTCACTTAAGTTCATTGTGACTATGAGAAACGGCACCTTGAAGCCGGACCTCACCCCCAAATCGGGCAAACCCTTGACTATGAACTGCTACAGAAACTTATTTGGGACTACTCGTGTTCCTGGCGAACACCACTCGGTGACCATCCAGAAGTACCGTCACCTCAATGATTCCAGACACGTGGTGTTTATATGCAACAACCAGTACTATGCATTGGAGGTGCTCACAGAGTTGAACGGGAAAGTGGACCCCGCCCGCCCCTACTCTCACCAAATTTACTTCAACGACGCCGATTTGGCGGCCAAAGTACAGGCGATTTTGGCCGACGCCAACTCGGTGGATCGTACCAAATCCGTCAATAGCGGAATTGGGTCCATTACAACGCAGACTTATACTCAGTGGGCAACTGCACGTCAGGAGCTTGCTCGTTCCAGTCCCAACTTAGCGCAAACAATTGATAATGCGCTTTTCGTGGTGGTTTTGGACGATACCGTGAGTCCAACTACCGACCTGGAGAAAATCCTGGCCATTTCCCATGGTCTGTCGATGCTTGCTCCCGGAACTAACATCCAGGTGGGATCGTGTACGTCTCGGTGGTATGATAAACTCCAGATTATCATCACCAAGAACGCCACTGCTGGAGTGGTTTGGGAACTGTCTACCATGGATAGCACAGCGATTTTGCGCTTCATCAGTGATATCTACACTGACCTGATTTTAAAGCTTGCCAAAAATATTAACGGGGCCGAAAGCACGCTTTTCGACTCCAGTATCCAGTTTGTACTGGGTCTTGAGTCCGACAAAAAACCCCGAGTCAAACCCTTACATTTTTCCATGACCCCAGAGATTGGGAACCTTGTGCATCTTTCGGAGACCCGATTGGCAGACTTGCTCAACCAGCACGAGCAGAAAACACTTACCATGAAGCTCAACACGCATCTTCTCTCCAAACTTGGGATCTCTACCGATTCGTTTCTTCAGGTGGGTTTCCAGATCGCCTACTATGCGTTGTACGGCAAAATGGCCAATACATTGGAACCAATCACAACCAGAAAGTTTCGCGATGCCCGGACAGAGCTTATTGCGGTCCAAACCGAAGACATATCTCACCTTGTCAAGCTTTTTATCTCGTGCAACGAGGATTCAAAAAAGTGGGAGTTTTTCAAGAGAAGTTGTGCTGCACACACTGAGCAGTACCGGGCTGCAATGGCCGGGAAAGGCTTTGAAAGGCATTTGAATGCCATTTCGCAAGTTCTTTCCAAGCCGCAGGCCGCTGAGAACTTGAACCGTATCAATAGTGAGTCAGGGCTCGAACCTATTGGCGATTTGGATTCGCTTCATGCTGAGCCAATTCCACTTCTTTCCAGCAATCTTCTCGAGAAGCTCTTGAATGCGGAAATCCTCATTTCTAACTGTGGAAATCCTGCGCTCCGACTCTTTGGCATTTCACCAGCAATTGACCAAGGTTTTGGCGTGGGCTACATTATCCACAAGGATAAGGTGGTGGTGACTGTTTCGTCCAAGTACCGCCAGACACGGCGGCTTTTGGACACGTTTGAGTCGGTGATGGGCGGTATCAAGGAGATCGTGGCCAACGAAGCCGACATGGTGATGACCGCAGCAGACACGCAAAACAGAAAGGACGAGCTCAAGCACTTGCGGTTGCAGAAAGAACTCAGCAAGGTCAACTTGGACTTATCGCTGACCAGGCACCCTATCGACTTGGCCTTCACTGCTACACCCAGTGCAGAAGTGGAGCATGAGTCCCTTTCAACCGACACAAAGGATTACTACTACCTTGGGGGGTACGGGTACTTTGATGAGGGCCAAGTGGCGATCCGCAGCGACGAGCTCATTCGGGCCGAGTCCTTACTTAACAGTCTGCTGCACTTGCCATCGTTGAAACCTTCTCGGGCCGTTTCCAGACATCAGTCGTCGACCAACCTTCATGGGTTGGGCAACGAGCTCAAAGAGCGGCTTTCGTTGGGCGACCGGATCCGAGACCGGCTTTCTCCAAGCACCAACGCGTCTAGTGAAAATTTGGACGTGTCCGCCAAAAGCAGTGTCGGACGTTCGATAAAGCATAAGTTTTAGGGACTCGAGACAACCAGCGATTCATTAGCAACGACATTGATTAAGATTAGATCAAGGTTACAAGAATTCGAAAAAAATATGGTCAACAACTGTCAGGGAAATGAACGGTCGATCACGACCGCAGGCCTCAAGTTTCATGCTTTATAAGTTATTAAGTGGTGCCAGGTTATCAAAAGTTCTCAGGTTATCAAGTGGTGACAAAATACTAAGTGGCTAAGATGCGTGGCAGAGCAAATGCAGGCATGCTCAACCCAAGGCCAACATCGATTCTGCCTAGGCTAGTTCATCAAATTGTTTATCACAATAACCACAGGATTAACATTTTGAGATCTTGGCGATTGTGGAGGTATGTACAGCTTTCCGTAGTGTCGTGGAGTGGCTGTCTAAAGGGTGTTGGATGCAGGATATGTGGTTCACCAGCCGTGGTCACTAGCTATAGGTATGCACTCGGCATAGTGGAACTGCAATTGGTCAAGGGGTTTAACAAACCTATATCGTGGTTGAGGTGGTTTATATGATTTTGGTGTCAGTTTCTTTCGAGGTCGTGCGCGACCCATAAGCCAAACCCTAAGTACCTTGAATCTGCTTAGGTGGATTGTAATGGGCTTTGCATTTCTCATCCGGCATTGAGTCTACAATTACCAAATACTTAGCCACCCTTTGGGGAATATTCCGTTTGGGAAAAGCCCTTTTGAGAGATTGACTCTAAGCTGAGAGCCAAGTAGCTTAATTAAGCTGGGTTATTTGAAAGGTTACAGTCAGAAGTTGCCATCATCATAGTATATGAGTTCGTATGCCCGTTGGTGTATTTATGAGTGGATAGTAGAAAATGTTTTGACTGGAATAGTAAAATTTTTTGACTGGAATAGTAGAATGTTTTGACTGGAATAGTAAAATGTTTCGACTGGAATAGTAAATGTTTTGACTGCAATAGTAAAATGCTTCGACTGGAATAGTAAAATATTTCGACTGCAATAGTAGAATAATGATTTCATCGTACCGAAAACTCTGATCTCATGAAAGGCTAATATGGACGATTTATTCAACGATGCTACAGACAATGTCTTTGACGAAAAGGAACTACACCACCCCTAGGTATGGACCAAAAGTGTTCTCCCAGCCCTGAAAGTACTCCAAAAATCGAGGCCACTACGAACTCGCTTCCGTTCCAGCAGTCTTGTTTGCATCACTGGCTGGATCCAATCTACAGTGTTTTCCAAAACTATTCAAAGCAGCGTTCAAACCACACTAGTAAAATGAAGTATACCAATCATTCAAAGATGTTCATATTCCTTCTCACAGTCTTTCAAAGCAAATGGAAATGTTTCACACCAACTTTAATCCAAATTCAATGTTTTGAAATCTTAAACCAGTCAGGAGGATTTGCTTATATGCAGTACCTTTGGATTTTTTGGGCGTTTTTCCAATTCATCAAGGGTTAAGACGGACGGAACTGGATTGGTACGATACTTTGAATTGTTGGTTTTTTTAATTTGATAGTGTGATTCGTGTCGTTTTATCGTGCAGGTTTGAATAGTTATGAAAACCACTGTACTTCTTGAGACTTATAGCATACACTCCCGTATTCTGGAACGTTATCAAATTAAGTTCCAACTCCTCCCTTAAGTGTGAAACTTTAGTAATCATCTTAATTATGTATATTAGGATCGGTATCTAAACTTATACTCCGAGATCCCTATTCTCCATTTCTATCCTCCTACCATGGGATCCTCGTCCCTTATAGACTCCATCTGTCCAGTTCTCCGTCCACTCCCATTGTCTCTGCAAGTCAATGCCCAAAGTCAATGCTCAAGTTCCAGACAACAGCTTGAAAAAACCACTAGGCTTTTCTTTGTTTCATCTGTAAACAATCACTTGAGTATGCAGTATACTCACATACAGTGTTTTTGAAAAGTATTCACCCCAGGGCAAAATGTTTCGAACCAAGAAGATAGAATGATTCACGCCAGTGTGACAAAGATTCTACCAAAAATTCCAACCGTTTTGAACCCTCTCCAGTTCAGTTCCGTCCGTCCTAGCACTTCACTGGTGCGGGAAGATCCAAATGTAGTACATATAAGACAATCCTCTAGATATAAGGTTTCAGAACATTAAAGTCTGATGAAAGTTGGTGTAACTCCATTTGCTTTATGAGACTGTGGAAGGGTAACGAACCTTTTTGAATGATTGGTACAGTGTTTTTCGAAACTATTCAAACCCGCACGATAAAAAGATTCAAACCACACTAGCAAATTATACAAACCATAATTTAAAGAGTTTCGTATCAGGTCCGTCCGGTTAACCCTCAATTAATATTGCAAGACTCCCAATGTCTCCCAATGTCTCCCAAATGTCTCCCAAATGTCTCCCAAAGGTACTTATAAAGCAATCATCAGATTTAACATTTCATCACATTGAATTTTAAATAAAGTTGGTGTGAAATATTACCATTTGGTTTGAAACCCTTTGCAAAGCAGTACGAAACATTTTGGGCTGGTGTGATTAGTTTCGAAAAAGACTGTATAAGGCAATCATCAGATTTAATCTTTCAGAATCTTGAATTGTAATGAAAGTTGGTGTGAACATTTTGAAGGACTGTGCAAAAGAGTACAGTATTTTTTATAACTATTCAAACCTGCCTAATAAAACAATCAAACTACACTAGCAAAATTAAAGAAACCAATAGATCAAAAAGTTGCTGTTTTAAATATTTAATTACGACTTCACATAAACAGCTTATTTCAAATCCTTGAACCTTAGCTTTTTTTAGTCATCAGTACGAAAACTTTTGACTTATCAGTTTGTAAAATTTTGCTAGTGTGATTTGAATTCCTTTGCCACGCTGCTTTGAATACAGTGTTTTTGAAAACTATTCAAACCAGCCAGACAAAAGTTTTCACAATCTTTCGCACAGTCTTTCAAACCTGTTGACATGTGAGGGTTCCTAGACATGCACGATGGGTAGACTGCATATCCACCATACTACATGTGGACGGAGACCATTGCGTGACGACCAATCGGAAAGGTCTCGCCGATATACGAGAACTCGTATAGTGGACTATATAATGAGGGACCCTCGCCTCGGTCGAAGACTCAGGAGTTCCCACGGGACAATTGTGAATAAGACTGAATAGATCTAGACTGTACTCAATAAAATCCAGGTCTGAAAACTAACAAAACCAAATGGCATAATGCTTCACACCAACTTTATTTAAAATTCAATGTGATGAAATGTTAAATCTGGATGATTGCCTTAAACATACTACATTTGGGACAGGTTTGGGAGTTTTTCAATATTAATGAAGGGTTAAGACGAACGGAACTGAAGTGGGACGGGTACGAAACGTTTTGGATTATTGGTTTGTTTAATTTCGCTAGTGTGGTTTGAATCTTTTTATCATGGGGGTTTGAATTGTTTTGCCAAGCTGCTTGAATAGTTTTGAAAAACACTGTACTGATGCCTCAAGTTCAACACTACGGACGAAAAACAGGAATTGGGGAACATAGCGAGAGAGGTGGGCACAAGAGTTGCACCACTGATTTTGAGTTCCAAATGTGGGCATCTAGTGAAAAATATTAAAGAGAAAGAGGAGCAAAGTAAGGAGAAAAGTATCAAAATAATAAACCGGGTATATACTGCTCTATTCAATATTAGACTTGCACGTTTTCAAAGCCTATTTTATGTGAACCATTGTATAATTCACTGCATTCCCCTCAAATCGATCTACATTATGCAACGTGTAGAGGAATTAAATGGGAATCGTAGAGGCCCTCCCCTACAATTTCTAGAAGGACATACCGAGAGGGTCCCTCGTGCTAACCTTTGAGCGTAAAATTATCTAGAATAATTGAGAAAGTCACTTGTCTTGAATAGTAGAGAAATCATTTAACAAGAATAACTGAAAAAGTCACTTGTCTTGAATAGTAGAGAAATCATTTAACAAGAATAATTAAAAAAGTAATTTAACAAGAATAGTGGAGAAAGTCATTTGTCTTGAATAGTGGAGAAATGTGTAATTCTGTGAATAAGTAATCCGAAACTACTTACAATCAAAATGGGAGTGAAACCGCAAAATACGAGGAGCTTTATGAAGATTCACTTCCCTTGCAGGGCTCCTTGACTTAGGTTGTAGTAGTAGCGACATTTCGCTTCTTGATTAGTGCTCTAGAAATTGATAGACTGGTGGCTACGCTGACTCCACAGTCAGCTACTTGAGAATCCGCTTGCTCCACAGGGAATCATCGGATATTGAGCATTGTAAACAAAGTACCTAGAAGTGCTTGAGTACCTAGAGGTGTTCGAGCAGTAATTGGCCAACAGAGTACCAAGTGAAGTAGTCCAACAGAGTACCAAGTGAAATAGTCCCACAGATGTAGACTGAATAGACCATGTATTAGGCCTTCTGTGTATTAAATTCATCAACTGATAGATCTAGTTTTGGGTAGCAGACTGATGAGTTGTAGTACTGACTGAAGTACTGAAGTACTGAAGTACTGACTGATGAACTGAAGTACTGGACTGGGTACTAGACTAACGTAGACTAATTGGGGCCATTGTTGTCTCACTTAGGCTCCATGTATCTAGTACAATGATGGTTAGAAGCTGAGTAAAGTTGAGTGGAAGGTATTACACCATGGCATTATTAGTATCTGGGCCAGTAGTGGCTAATGACTGGTATCATAATCACCCGGTTGTGTATGTAAGAGTAGTATCAAGACAGTAGTCAGTGGAAAGTAGTCAGTGGACATAGTCTGTAGTCTGTAGTCTGTAGTCTGTAGTCTGTAGTCTGTAGTCTGTAGTCTGTAGTCTGTAGTCTGTAGTCTGTAGTCTGTAGTCTGTAGTCTGTAGTCTGTAGTCTGTAGTCTGTAGTCTGTAGTCTGTAGTCTGTAGTCTGTAGTCTGTAGTCTGTAGTCTGTAGTCTGTAGTCTGTAGTCTGTAGTCTGTAGTCTGTAGTCTGTAGTCTGTAGTCTGTAGTCTGTAGTCTGTAGTCTGTAGTCTGTAGTCTGTAGTCTGTAGTCTGTAGTCTGTAGTCTGTAGTCTGTAGTCTGTAGTCTGTAGTCTGTAGTCTGTAGTCTGTAGTCTGTAGTCTGTAGTCTGTAGTCTGTAGTCTGTAGTCTGTAGTCTGTAGTCTGTAGTCTGTAGTCTGTAGTCTGTAGTCTGTAGTCTGTAGTCTGTAGTCTGTAGTCTGTAGTCTGTAGTCTGTAGTCTGTAGTCTGTAGTCTGTAGTCTGTAGTCTGTAGTCTGTAGTCTGTAGTCTGTAGTCTGTAGTCTGTAGTCTGTAGTCTGTAGTCTGTAGTCTGTAGTCTGTAGTCTGTAGTCTGTAGTCTGTAGTCTGTAGTCTGTAGTCTGTAGTCTGTAGTCTGTAGTCTGTAGTCTGTAGTCTGTAGTCTGTAGTCTGTAGTCTGTAGTCTGTAGTCTGTAGTCTGTAGTCTGTAGTCTGTAGTCTGTAGTCTGTAGTCTGTAGTCTGTAGTCTGTAGTCTGTAGTCTGTAGTCTGTAGTCTGTAGTCTGTAGTCTGTAGTCTGTAGTAGCTGTGTAAACTGTCATAGACTGCCAGCATGTACGGGCCAGGTACTCATATATAATGTATGCAAATAAAGGGCTTTATATTAGTCTATTCAGTTGTGCATGTATGTTCGGTATATGGGGGCCTTTCAACACGGACCACTCCTATCCTATTATTGACTGTTATGTTCTTTTAACTTATGTCACCTAGACTTGTATTGATGGTTCCCCAAGAATAGAACCGAAGTGGACAACTTTGAGAAAACGTGTTTTTGGAAACCTCTCCACTGGAGCAACGGTGAGACTTGTTCCAGAATCCTGGAAAAGGTCCACCGAAGCCCGAAGTGCCGACATGGCCTAACGGTGGTACGGCGTTTGCCGGGGCCAAGGTTACGATCGGAATTGTCCGCTTCACAATGTCTCTCTAGCTAAAGTTCTACATATGGTGGACCTACACTGGCTCCAATACTGGCTGCAAAATATTAACCTGTGATCTGTGCCAGCACCCATTCATGGAGACTTGTTGGTGTAGAGCTGGCTCAAGTTGGTGGATTTGCCAGGCACCACCTGGTTTTGGACCTTGGTCACCTGTTACTTTCCTAAAGAAACAACATGTTGGTGAATCGTAACAATGGACGCGTCCCATTGTTGCATGAAGTGTACGGTCCTCTTTCGAATATTCTATAACAATTCTTACCACTGTTCTAGAGGAGAGGTTTCCAGTAACATGTTTCTCAAAGTTATATAGCCACTTCGGTTCCTCTCCAGGAACCATCAAGAGCAAAGTTTTGTTAGACAAGCACATAACACTGTACAGATGGAGTATATGCAAGGAGAAAATGAAAGGGAGTGGTCAATGATGTCAGAAATAGAGTCTGACAATGCAATAGACTTTCTGAAGTGGGTTATTTTCTGTTGCCCTGGTATATCAGATTAGGTAAATGGATTTTAATTCGGAATTAGTATACCAAAGGTTCACATGAGATGCGAGTCTAAAACTAATGTGAACTTCAACACTAAAAAGGAATATAAACAAAATTTGGACTTCAGTGATAAAGCTATTTGGTTATATGTACCTTATATATGTATGTATCCATTCTTGTAGTGGGCCAGCGAGAGCTTGTCGAGAACGTAGTTGGGCACCACCTTTGAGTTCAAAGAGTACGACAGAAGCTGGGATTTCTTGAACGGGTTGATGGGCACGAAGTTTCCGGACTCGTCCACCATGGAGTTGCCGGAGTGTTCAGGCGGACTTGTTTTCTCGCCCTTTTCAATCATGGTTGTTTCAAAGTTGG
>NKZA01000103.1:0-58601 GCA_002374405.1 Metschnikowia cubensis | reverse complement strand
CTGCATCGAGTGGTATTTTGGACAATCATACGCACTGCAAAACGATCTGACGCTGGAGTCACATCAATACTTAGACTTTCCACCTGACCCGCTATGCAGGCCTTGTCAATCGGATTAAATACACAGAGCTCAAGTTTATTCGCGCTTTAGCTTTCGGCCGTAGATGATCTCACATACATACCTAGATGTGAAACAGTAAAACCTGGAAAAATTATTTATGCTTACTTAAATAGAAAAGAAAGTTCTTATGTCGCAAGCAGAACAGAAACAACTGACGGGCGGAACAATGGCCTGGTGAAGCCAGCCTTTTTTTCAGAAACTGAAGCAAGCGGATGGGAAAATCGGGCATCTGGAAATTTGAAACTATGGACAAAAATATAAGCTGGGGAAGTCTGAAAAAGAGAAGCTTCACCCGGGTTCTGCATATACGTGCTCCACTCAATCAGAATCCGTTTGTACGTGGATTTTAACATTTGTAGGTTCATTTCCGATGGATTCATTGGGGCTGTGGAAAATGCTAGGTGGGACTACCGAAATTGGAACCAAGCTGCATGTACCTAGTGCCTACCACTACTATTACAATGTACTCTATTCTGACTACTATTATAATGTACTCTATTCTGACTACTATTACAATGTACTCTATTCTGACTATTATTACAATGTACTCTATTCTGACTACTATTACAATGTACTCTATTCTGACTATTATTACAATGTACTCTATTCTCACTACTATTACAATGTACTCTATTCTCACTACTATTACAATGTACTCTATTCTCACTTCCATTCAGGTATGAATTCCGCTCTGAAAGTTTGCTTTTTCCGCTTTTCCGCTTATCCGCTTATCCCCTTTGCCATTATTCATTGTTCTAACCTTATGGCTGTAATGAAAAATATTCTATTACAGTAGGTGATTTGAAATAAGGTACCGGATGCAGGACCACCTTATAATCCAAAGAAATTCCATTCAAGACTTCCTGACCCACCAACCAATCTTAGATGGTTTAGATTATCCGAGCCACCATCATTGGTTCAGAAAGTGACCAATCACATTATTGCGTGGGGCTATGACAAGGACGACTGGCCAAAAATGTCATGTTTCTTTGGAAAATCCTCCAAAACAGGCTCTGTGAAACTAAAAAAGTCAAAAAAGCTTTGGCATTTGACTAGGTTTAGCGGTTGTTGGAAGGGGCCCTCGGAAAGGTCACGTGACATGCATATCCAAGCACACTCTAAAACTTAGCTTCCCACGAGACCATGTTTGCCTTGGCGTGATGCCCAAAAGTGTTTGAAACACGGAAATTAGGTTTTGCAACAGGAAGTGACCCAGTCAAGAGGCCGGAACTGTACATCAGCTGCGCGGACTGCATGCAAGCCCGGACCGTCCCCGGACCGTCCCCGGACCCTCCCCGGACCGTCCCTCGGAATCACCTCGGAATCACCTCGGAATCACCTCGGAATCACCTCGGAGCTCAAAAAACACCAGAATCGTCCCCCAAAAAAGCAAAAAGCCAATACCCAAAACGCCCAATTGATCTCAAACCACTATATAAGCCCCGAGTCCCTTTTTTGTATCTCCATCAACATGCAATTCCCCCAGATCTTTCAGTTCCTAGTGGCTTCCCTTGTTGCAGCCACAACCAGTGCGGAATCCCCCCTCGTCTTTTTCGCCAACCTCCAGGGTAACTTAATCCCTCTCCAGAGCATTCTCCATCAAGTAAATGGACAAACAAAAAGCATCTTGGGTTATGGCTCGTCGTCGGCGGCCGCAGTGGAGTTCAGCCTCTATGCAGGATACTATGCCTACACCGGCAGCACTTCCATGGCCGGATTCTTAACTTTCGCCGGCCCCTTTCTTGCGTTCGGCGAAAACGTCGTTCCCATCAAATTGGACTTTGATAACTTCATGCGCGTTCGCAACGTGCCCTTCCATTTATGTAACCTTCATGCCAGCAATTGGCGGGTGATTGTCCATGGAACAGTGCCCTCTTCCAGGCTCAAGTGTGACGATGTAGAGGTGTATCTTTTGCCGTTTAACACAGTGGCCTTGAACTCTCGGGTTTAGTGAAGGGAAAAAGGGAGGAAGGAAAAAAAAGGGAAGGAGAAAACACCCCCGGTGTCAACAAGTGTGTGTTTTTCATACCTGTTTGAACGAGCATGACAAGCTTCCAATCCACAGTAAAAAATTGAACAAACCAATAATTCAAACTTTCATACATCCCCACAAGTTGTTGTAGAACGCAAGTAAACCACTTCTGTCCATTTTGACTTTGCATATAATCCTCCAGATTGACATTTCGGATTACTAAATTGTAATGAAAGTTGGAGAAGCATTTTGCCAGTTGCTTTGAAAGAATGTGTGAAAAATTTTTTTCAATGGTTTGTTGATTTTGCCAGCGTAGTTCAGTTCACTGTATGTGGGGCAAATGTTTCGAACACTAGCAATTGAACAAGGTCACTGCACACTCGGTCGTATCTGGTGTATTTCAAATAATGATATTCCCCCAATTTTGTTCAGCGTATCCGGTTTTTACCAGATTAGATCCACCTTGTATTCAGCACTTTAGCGTAGGGTGGTTTTGGTATTGGTGGAAGAAGCACGAGACCGGAACTAAATGTGGTCACGTGACCATAACATCAGGTCACGTTTAAAAGGCCACTGCCGGATCTTTTCAGCTGCAAAACCACCAACACAATCTCTGGAATTCCAGCATTCCAAAAAGCCCGTGTTTGAAACAATTCCATCAAAGAAAGGGTGTTTTCGTTGGACCTTTTTCTGCTGAGGTAGCTGGGTGTACGGGTGTTTCCATTTCATTTGAAAACCTGCAAAGGGACACGAACCATTCTGTCCTATGTTGAACACTTCTTTTGATGTCATTAAGTCCAGAATTCAAGCAGGCTCTTCTTAATTTGGATTACTCCTTCAGTTCTTCCCATCGCCAAGGAGGAGGGACCCGGTGCTTTTCACATTTAATTCCCAAGGTCTTGAGTTTGGGTCCTGGCGGAGGCATTCTTTTGAGGCTCTTCACCACTTATGTGTTGAGAGTTTGAGTCTCTGGTAAATTGGAATCCTTCGACATTGGCCTCTTATAACTCCTGGTATGGTGGTTCAGGGTTCATCTTAGGTCACTTATATTCTCTCAACCTAGTTCTAAGTGAACTGTTCTCACTATTAATACCGTTCAAATCTGACCGGAATTTCTATAGTAAGTCCTCGGGACACCTAAACTTTCTCTGTCATTCGTCAATCTTCTCTCATCGTCGTTGTCTTGTGAGATAATGCCCAAGATTAGGGAACTTAGCCGAGACCCCATAGAGGCTTAGCTATACCTTTGTTTCTTGTTCAGCAATACCCAACATTGATTCATCAGAAATTCTTTGAATGAACATGAAGTACCTGCACATGTCACATGTTCCAGAGTATGGACTTTTTCACATCCATCCAATGACTCAGATACATATTCAAAGAACTCACCGGAAAAAGTTCGATTAATAGTCTGTAGTCCATTACTGTAAACAGTTTAGTCCATTACTGTAAACAGTCTAGTCCATTACTGTAAACAGCTTAGTCCATTAGTGTAAACAGTCTAGTCCATTACTGTAAACAGTCTAGTCCATTACTGTAAACAGCTTAGTCCATTACTGTAAACAGTCTAGTCCATTACTGTAAACAGCTTAGTCCATTAGTGTAAACAGCTTAGTCCATTACTGTAAACAGCTTAGTCCATTAGTGTGCCTTGGAAGGCATCCACTCATTGGCAAGTAGCAGTTGCAATGCTTCGGTGTTTATACGGATCTGCTCACCGACTCATCAATAAACCCGTCCAAGTATTTGACAACATTATTGAAATCTTCCGATGTCACGGAAGTCAAACGAACCTCCTCTGCACTCAATATGGAGATTCCGCTGATCATCTGCTGCACATCATGCTCACTGATTTCAGTCTTGATAGCCAGAAGCTTCTCTTCAAAGGTAACAAAGGCTTTTCTAAGTTGTCTGTTTGCACAAAGTACCTCGTGAGTAACCCAGATAAAATTTCTCGTTGCTGTAGCATGATGTAGCTTTGGTTGAATGGTCCTGGAAACACTGTACATAGTTAAAACTCCTTTCTACTAACTATGTCAGATCTTCCATATCTACCTTCTCTCGTACATGACATGGACCAGAACAAGTCGACCAATCGTCTTTCTTGATTGAGGGCGAAGGACTTGGGTCTGATGAAACATTCAAGAAGCTTACCCAACCAATTGCTAGCGAGACAAAAACCTTGGCTCCTCACCTCTGGATTCTCGTTGAAAATGAGACCACTTGGAGTATCTCCAATGGTATAGCCATGGTATACTCCAGATTCTTGATACCTCCGTACTGGTGAAATGAGACTCACTGATTTGATATGAAGCAGCACCTAATCAGCCATATCAACAATTCTGACAGTTAGTCGTACTTCAGTCGTAATGGCGGCTTCACCAGGAATATTCTCTGGGCATGGCAACATTAGGTCCAACTATCGACAAATCAACCAAGTACTCCACATAACAGCCAAAGAGTCCAACAGACATATTAGGAGTAAATACTTCAATGCACACTAGCTGTAGAATGCTCACTGAGTCTCGACTGGGCAACGCCACGGTTGCTGGCTTTCGCGAGGATTTGAGTGCTGTGACGAAGGGGTGGAAGGAGAATCCAATGGTTTTCACTCGTTCTTTAGCCAGTCCACTCATACTTACTCGTTTGGCTGGCCCGCTTTTTGCTTATTTTTGCTTATGGTGACAAAGCTGTTCCTGGCTGTATTGATGTGTGGACACGACTTTGAGGACTGTCCCCGGAGCTCTATTGGATTGGATGCATATGTTTTCAAGCATTTTGATGAACTTCGAAAACTAACCAAACCTTGCATGGCGAATTGCACCAAGATGGAAATGTGTTTTTCTTGCATTTGCTTGGACCAGACACTGCTGGTCATGCTTGCAGACCTTACTCAGCAGAGTACTACCACAATATCGAGTACATCGCTAAGCAGTTGTCTCAGCTGATTCCACGGATTCACGAATATTTCGGAGACGAGGATTCTGCTTTTGTGTTTACCGGCTTCATTGCAAAACGTAAAGGCAGGACCCCAATTAAAACACAAAAAGATGGTTAACAAGAAAATAAAGCAGACCCCGAAAGAAAGCCTCGAGAGGAGTTGCAAGGAAAAAATGAAGGATCATTTTAGACAAGGAAGGCACACACTCATGAAAATCTCAGAGTGTGCCATACTCATTTTTGAGGCTAAACCACCTTTCCTATACAATAGGACGGTTGAGCTCTCACATCATTCTTGTATGGAAAGGGAAGAGTTTTCACCAGCCTCACACCTCGTTTGGAACTTTGGTCTTGTAAGGTACAACTCACATATCTCTGTATATTCATGTACAGTGTTTTTCAAAATAATTCAAACCCGCCTGATAAAATGATTCAAACCACACTAGCAAACTTAAAAAAAAAAACAATGATTCAAAAAGTTACTGTTTTCAATATTCAATTTAGTCTTCACATAAACAGCTTATTTCAACTTGATCCGTAGCATTTTTTTAGTCATAAGTACGAAACTTTTTGATTTATCCGTTTGTTTAATTTTGCTGGTATGATTTGAACATTTTACCGCGCTCCTTTGAATACAGTGTTTTTGAAACTATTCAAACCAGCACCACAGAATGTTTCGTACTCCTTCGCACAGTCTTTCAAACCAAATGTTCACACCAACTTTCATTAGAATTCAATGTGATGAATGTTAAATCTGGATGATTTTCTTGTATGTAATAGATTCAGGAGTCTTGCAATATTAATCAAGGGTCTAAACGGACGGAATGGAATGAAAGGGGTACGATACTTTTTGAATGATTGGTTTGTATAATTTTGCTATTGTGGTTTGAATCTTTTTATCGTGCAGGTTTGAATAGTTTCGAAAAACACTGTAGTTTTGAAAAACTCTGTATACTAAATCATAGGTTGAAAGGTATTGCTCTGTGGGGTGCGAATGGAGTTGCAAAATTGCTGCCAAGTGAGAGGAAAAAAAGTGAGCACAAGTCGCAGCGGGAGGTCTTATATATTAGTAGGGCTACATTTTCGCAGCCATGCAAGCCCCTGAATACCGTGCATACGTCCACAAAAAGCAGCCTCCGCACTATAAAAAGACGCCTCCCCCTGATGCGTTGATTATAACGTATGTGACCCAAACTTGTATTCGTTGATGGTTTCTCGAGGGAAAAACCGAAGTGGCCTATATAACTTTGAGAGAAACGTTACCGGAAAACCCTCACTAGAACAATGGCAAGTATTGTTCTAGAATATTCGAGAGGGCCATCTCGTGCATCGGTGGGACACTATCGAGAAACCATTGGGACACAATTGGGACACCATTGGGACACCACTGTTACCATCGGGACACCATTGTTACCATCGGGACACTATTGTTACCATCCGATAGAGCAGGCTTCATGAAACCTCAATAGGTGTCCTTGTCTATGGTGGATCTAACAGTATCGCTTCCNACCTCAATAGGTGTCCTTGTCTATGGTGGATCTAACAGTATCGCTTCCTAATGACCCTCAATAGCAGTCAGCAGATTAACATGCAGCCCTAGAGTGGTATAGAATATTCCAGGTTTTGAGTTCAATTTTCCGGAATTGAGCTGACACACTATGTTACTATACAGAAGCTGCATGAGGAAGGTACAATGTGGGCTACCAGAGCAAGTTGACAGACGTCTGGACACGAAATCATCCTTTTTCAGCCACTATTAGCCTTGAGCTGTCTACAATGGTCATAATATCCCTTTTCGGATATCCAATCGACTGCATTTAAGTCTGGGCTTAAACCATGCCTGAAATCTGCAAACGTCGACAGAGTATTGAAGTGCCCATTGTATGAAGACACAGTTGGAGCTCTCAAACATTCAATAGACGCACCAAACATGCCATAAAAACTAGCATTATCTCTAAATGCAGTCATATTGTTCAATTTTAGACAAATATGAGGTTGAAGGATTCAGATTCGGTAGCTGCAAATTAATCAGTGGAAGTCACATTAAGTGGTAGCAGCAGGTGGAGGACAGACAATGGTATCTAGTAGAAGTACATGCAATCTACTACTTGTCGGGTCTGCTGGGGCAAGACAATCATTTACTCGCCTATGGGTGCATTGGTCTGGCGTCTTGTTTCTCCCAGGGACCTGGAGATGGTGGAGCAGCTGTGTTACGCGGCCGGGCACACTGTCATGGACCAACGGCATACTTTTATGATGGAGTCGTCGTCTTTTCCACTGAAACCTACGCCTCCGAAGCCCGGCCCTTCTGCCTCGGGTTTAGAACCTTTCCCCCGTTCCCCAATTCCCTCCCCTTCTATTCCTGACTCCATACTTAATCCGGTATATGATCCAATGGAGTATAGAGAGATTTAAGAGCTGCAAACTTGACCGGTTTCAAACTTTGAAACATAAATGTGCCTATCCATAACCTTAATTTCTCCAAGTTGGGGTTTTACTGAGCTATAGCATGGAAAAACAAATCCTCCTTTGATGCAATTGTTTCCAATGGGGTGTATTGGGATCCTGAAATTCCAGACCCCGGCTTGGTGGCTTTTTAGCGGAAACAGTCCGGTGGTTCCTTTGAAAAGTGCCCGGATGTTCATGGACACGTGACCTGCTTGACTACCGGTCTCACGCCACCACAAATGGCCGATCCAAAGATAATCTCCCTTGGATGCTCTAAAAACAGAGTATCCAGTGCTCAAAGATACGCCGTGTACAGTGACTCCTTGTTCAATTGTGCATGTGTGCATGTGCTGCAAACCAAAGCCGCACGAAGTTTCGTACTACTTCGCCGTTTCAAACAAATGATCTTTATTTGTTGGATTCTACAAATCATATTGATAAATGGAACCGTCGGGGACATCCGTATTCAATAGTTGGAGGTGAGATTGTCAGACCTACTGCGAAAGCATTTGCAAGGATGTTTCCACTAATCAAGAACGAAAGTAGGGGACAAGATGCTCAGATGCCGTGGTGGTCCCAACTCAATGCCGACTAGGGATCGGATGTTGATTTAAATTTTGTCACATTCGGCACCTTACGAGAGAGCATCTGCAGATTGCAGTCAGCAGGAAAATAATAGGGTTTAAATTTTCAGTCAGGAGGAGATACAAAATAATGGGGTTTAAATTTGCAGTCAGCAGGAGATACAAAATAATGGGGTTTAAATTTGCAGTCAGCAGGAGATACAAAATAATAGGGTTTAACTTTCGCAGTCAGCAGACTATGTTTAGTAGACCTTCAGGTGCTAAGGTCAGTGTCCTGCACACTGCCCCTCTCTCCCCACTACTCTCGCATACGCACCCACCAAGTACACCCTAACCATTCCTCTTCGCCCCACTCCCCTCTCCACCATGGGAATTCTCACTGCCCCTGATAAGGAGAAAGTCAAGCGTGCGGTACCCAAGGCCTCCAACAAGATTATTGATGCCACCGTGGCCCGGCTCTACGTGGCTTACCCCAGTACATCCGCCTGGTCTTACACCGGGCTTTCTGGCGCCATAACGCTAGTGGACGATTTGGTGGGCCATACGTTTTTCCTCAAGCTCGTGGACATCTCCGGTGCCCGTGGTGTGCTCTGGGACCAGGAGCTCTATGTGGATTTCCTGTACCACCAGGACAGAACCTTTTTCCACACCTTTGAGATGGAAGAGTGCTTGGCAGGCCTCCTTTTTGAGGATACTCATGATGCCGCCCACTTCTACAAACGTGTATGTACCCGGCACAAGCACGGGTCGAAACAGACGGTCAACAATAAGAATGCGGTGGCATTGAAGGACCGCATGGAGCCTCAGCTGGTCAAACTGGGGCTGCGGGGAGAATACGTGGATCCGACCACGGGGCAACGGTCCAGACGTGCCCGCGGTGTTCTTTACTATGACGACCTGCCTCCTCCCGAGTGGAGATCGCTCTATAATGAGCTTGCTGCGGCTGGCATATCCGAGGATATGATTGCTGAGAACAGGGAGTTTATCAAGAGTTATATAGCCAAGCAGGGGGGGCCTTTGGTTGGCTTGGAGCCTCCAATTCCACGGAGATTTCTGAAAGAAACTGGTGCTACGAATTCCAGTGCTTCTGCTGGTGCTTTTGCTGGTGCTTCTGCTGGTGCCGACTCTATGCAAGACTCGCTGTCTTCATCTATGGCTAAGAAAAAGAAGGCTCCTCCGCCTCCGCCTCCGGCAGCCGTGGTGACGCCCGAATCTTCCGACCCATCGCCTGCTCCCGAAACAAGGGCCTCTCTGCCGGATTCGGAGCCACTGGAACATGTCCAGGAGAAGCTGAGGTTCCGGGTGCCTCCACTCAATGCCCCCATTCCCCCACATCACAATTCCCAGCCCTCACAGCCACCTACAAACCCGGTTCTTCCATCCCTGGCTCCTGTGCAGGCTGTGCTGTCCCCTCTGGGATCGAATCCGCCTCCTCCTCCGCCTAGGGCTCCTGGAAGAGCAGTGCCTCCTCCTCCTCCTCCCAGAGCGGGCCAACCGGCTGCAAATAACGGGCCTCTTCCGCCTCTTCCTCCTGTTCCTCCTGCGCGTGGAGCTCCTCCTCCTCCACCTCCAAGATCAAGAGCATTGCCCCAGGCTCCACCGCAACAGCCACAACCTCCACAGCCTCCCATGCAGACTCAACTTCCACAATCTCCACAATTTCAACCCCCACAACCTCAATCTCCGCAATTTCAACCCCCACAACCTCAATCTCCGCAATTTCAACCCCCACAACCTCAATCTCCACAATTTCAGCCCCCACAACCTCAGCCTCCAGCTCTAGCCCAGCAGAGTGTTCCTCCTCCTCCGGCCAGAGACTACGCGCCTATTCCTGTAAAGAACTTCCCACCTCCACCCAAAAGACCAGAACACACTCCGCCCCAAAGATCAGAGCCAAGCTTCCTGCCCCCACAGAATGAGGAGACCCCAGTTCCTAACCAGAATACCACTACACCACCGCCTCCTCCTCCTCCTCCACCACCAATGGCCCAAAATGGAGCTGCTCCCCCTCCTCCTCCTCCTCCTCCTCCGCCTCCAAACGGAACATTATCTCCAAGTGGAAATGGCCCCCCACCCCCACCCTTACCTCCTGCAGATACACCCACATCGTCATCGCTTCCGATGGTAGATAGTTCACGAGATGCACTTCTTGCTTCGATTCGGGGAGCGGGAATTGGGGGACTCAAGAAAACTGACAAGTCTGCGCTCGAAAAACCAAACGTCTTGCTCCAGGAAGCACGTGGCGAGCCAGTTGCGCCTCCTGCATCTTCTTCCTCGGGTCAGCCCGAAACTCTTGCGGATGCTCTAGCCAGTGCTCTTAACAAGAGAAAAGGAAAGGTCGCTGAGAGTGATGATGACGATGAAAACGATGACTGGTAGTGAAATAGCTGAAAAGAGTGAATTGAGAGATAAAGCGAATGAGATCTAGAAGAATTGAGAAGTTTTAAGAAGTTTAAGCAGGTATTTCACGTCCGAGCAAAGTCATATTTCTTTTCTCTACCAACAAGTACAGATCATGTCGTTATACGGTTTGTGGTTCAATAGCGACCCCAGAAGCTTCGTGCAAGAAGACTGCACAGGGCATCTCCATGCTGTTTTTACTCGATTCAATCGTGTGCTATTTTATTGAATGAGAAAGAGGAGGAGAAAAGGGATGAGAATGATTTAACAAACGGAACAAAGAAGGTGATGTCATGGAGGAATGAGAAAAGATGAAAAGAAGAATTAAGATTGACAAAAATCATGTGGTGAAGAGAAGGAGAGTAACGAGAAGTCATGAAGAGATTACTATGAATTGTATACTTCAAGGTTTTTCAGAACATTCTACAAGTCGTTCAGAAGACCTTTTCGATGCTATCCCGTCTAAACCATGCCCAGGACAATCAATACTGTTTCTAATATGTGGTATCATGGTCATTACATGATCTCAACTTCTGGTATTATGAGATATCAAATCAATACTGGTGATGACATATCAAAGAGATCAATGCTGGTAATGACATATCAAAGAGATTAATACTGGTATTAATGAGGTGTTCGAAGTGATATCCCATGAATGGCAGTTATGCCAGGACTTCACCTTTACACTGCATCTGTCAACGTGGCCTAATTACATTGATAGTGTACCCCACATGGTTTAATGTCGACGGGAGTTTTCAGGCCTTCAAATGTCAGTAGTGTCTGATACCTTTGTGGGATCCGACAAGAAGGAAATTGGCTTGTTTTTATTCGAAGAATTCTTTTTCTAAAGAGGCTTTTTTTGGCTTTTCTTTTGAAAGCTTGCATGTCTGTGCTTATGTGCAGGGTATTAAAGGTTAAATTCGAGCTCAAATGACATTCTTCCACAACGCTATTTCTTTAAAGAGAGCTATTTCCTGTTGTTCGTCTTTAATTCCCCTTCTTAAGAGGTTTTAGAGGAAACCCCCATATGGTGATAATATGCATGGATTGCCGATAAAAGCAGTCACATTCCTCCTCCAAAAGACCTTTCCCAAACAAAAAGGGCACTTTCTTGTTCTCTTTGAATTCTCTTCTTGCCCTCTTCCGAAGGCCTTGGTCTCTTGAAACACCTACACTTTGGGGTTGCATACAGGGCATCGCCGGTCAAGCTTGTACAAAACACTATTTCTTTGAAAAGATTCATTCTTGATCTTCTTCTTTGGAACCTCTTCTTAAACAGGTGGAATTTTAAAAACAACATATTCTGCGCTTATATGTAGGATAATGTTATTGGGCAAGAAACACATTTCTCCTCCAGAAGACATTTTCTCATAAAACAAAAATAACATCTGGTTCTTTGCCCTTTAATCTTTTCGTAAACACCTTCTTTCCTTCAATGTACGCCTACAGACCGGGTTATATGCAGGCCCTTTACAACAAACGCAGTTTCATTTTCGATCCGGACAAACATTCTGACATTTTTCTCTCGTGATCCTTTCTTCAGGCAGTTTTATTTTCAAAGGTCTAAGAATGGACACGTTTTGTTATATGCAGGACGTTTATCTAAATCTGAGCACAGTTAACATTTTTCTGCCAGCAATTGAGACTACGACTGTATCTGAGCATATTTGGACCTTAACTTTCTTTCTTGATTAGTGAAAACGTCCTTGGAAAATTTTTCCTCAGCAGTTAGTCTTCAAAAAATCCGAGAATCTCACCTCCAACGACGGAATACGGATATCCCCGACAGTTCCATTCTCCATTATGATTTTCACCTGGACTTTCGTAATTTTTTGGTTGTCCCAAATGTCCCAAATCAACCTTCAATGCTATTTGAGCAAATTTGCAGCCAAACTGCCCCTCCACACTTCATCATTTGGACCTTAACTTTCTTTCTTGATTAGTGAAAACGTCCCTAAAGTGAGTAGCAATACTTTTGAAGCGGGAACCAATTACCTACAAGACCTGCCAAAGTGTATAGAGTTGTGAAGGTGGGAATGGTTGACCAAGCTGTTTTCCTGAGAGGAATACTCGATCTGGTGGACGGAAATGTGTATCTTTTGATGGATTTCTGGTGTGCGTTTAAAGTTGATTTAGAGGTTAATTGAAGAAGTGTGTAAGCCTCTTTTTAGCATTTATGTTGACTTAAAGCTGCTCATTTTTCTAGCTTTCTACGCTTAAGATTGACAGACGCAGGGGAAAGGAGGACCACAATTCAAGTTTCTAAATGTCTAAATGTCGGCATATGAAATGATTAATCTTCAAGTATATTTACATTACACTGACCCACTCCAATTACAATGGTATATTTACATTGCACTGACCCACTCCAAATTACAATGGTATATTTACATTGCACTGACCTCACTCCAGATCACCATAGCAATTTCACATTGCACTGTGGCTTGAGATGACTGATAAATTGTACTCTAAATGCACTTGGCTCACTATATAATTCTGGTAACTCCCGTTCTACCAGATTGCACCATCAAATATATGTTGAAATAAACCAATTCAAGTACCTAAAACTCTCCCAGCCTACTAGCCCACTAGATTTGACTTTTGGTGTACCTGGATTGAACTCTAATTGCACAGATTGTACTTTAAATTGTACTCTAAATGCACTACAGTGTTTCTGAAAACTATTCAAATAAATCATGAACCAAAGAAGTCATCAATTGATACTTACTGGAACCAAATATAAATCGGATACCCAAATCATACATTAAGAATCACAATAGCATGCATTGACTCAATAAGCATAATGAAAATAGTATTGATACTATTTATGGCTGGGACTGATGGATGGATAAAGGCCGCATCCAATATCCCAAAGGTTCCAGTCATTCGTACTCCTCCGCACCGTCTTTCAAAGCAAATGTTCACACCAACTTTCATTAGAATTCAATGTGATGAAATGTTATTTTGATGATTGTCTTATATGTAGTACATTTGGGGGTTTTGCAATAGAATCAAGGGTCGGACCGGATGGAACTGGAGTGGAAGGGGTACGATACTTTTTGATTTAGTGGTTTGTTTAATTTGCCAGAGTGGTTTGAATTGTTTTATCGCGCTGGTTTGAATAGTTTTCAAAAACACTGTACTAAGTGGACCACAAAGCATTCCTAAGACGAAATAAATAGCCTCAGAGTTCACCAGTCAGACCAAAGCGAAATTAGGAATCAAATTAGGAACCAAAGAACCAAATTAAGAACCAAAGAACCAAATTAAGAACCAAAGAACCAAATTAAGAACCAAAGAACCAAATTAAGAACCAAAGAACCAAAGAACCAAATTAAGAACCAAAGAACCAAATAAACAAACCAAAATATTTAGTCTTATAAATCCACCCCGGTCCAACGTCCATGTGCCTTATATACCCATCTGTCACCAGACCAGAAAATGACATTCACAGCTGCCAGTGCTCTGTTGTATGAACTGAACACTTGGCGTAGGCGATTATAAGAGTGAGAGTCCCTTTTCTGACAAATATGAAAGCTGTGATCAAGAATGTAGTGATGTTTTAGTATGGCGTACTATCGAAAGGTGTAGTGTTTTTCAAAACGTTTCAAACCCACACGATAAAGTGTTTTAACACTAGCAAAATTCAACAAACCAATCATGTAAAGAGTGTCGTACTCCTTTCACTCCATTCCGTCCGTTCTGAGCCTTGCTTGACTCCCAAATGACTCCAAACGTGCTTCATACAAGGCAATCCTCCCAATTCATCATTTCAGAATATTAAATTCTAATGAAAATTGGTGTGAAGCATTACCATTTGGTTTTAAGACTGCGAGAGGGATTGCGAAACATTTTGCCTCGCTGGTTTGATTAGTTTCGAAAACACTGTAGCTCCCCATGCTGCACTTCTCAGTACCTGGGCGTAAAACGACGAGGTTTCTGGGTTGTGGACCTTTTCTCAATGTGTATGTAAACCAACTTCCTGTACCAACCACTACATGCTCCCCGAATATCAAGCAACCAATTTGCTGTTATATTGAGACTAAGTATTCCAATCAAAGACTTGAATTAAGATTCGTGACAGGAGTCTCAATTATCTTTGTTCCGATCCAGTTTCATGTTTTGCCATGACATGGAACCAACAACTGGCTGGGGGTCTGGTTGAGAATCTGTAGGGTTGTAGGGGAGGTTCTGCAGTAGTGCTTATGTAAACTAGAATGGTTTGACCAATCTGCTGACTCTGACTTTGAATTTGACTCGGACGACAAACGAGACTTTTGGGACACTTCTTCAGATTCTAGCTATATGCCGGTGTTCCTTTTCCAAAACCGGGCTCGACTCCACTTTGTATCCCATACTGAGCTTTTCGTAACAAAACTTTATGCAAGCATCCAATATCCGAGGTCAATAACTTCACACGGAGCCATCCGTAAATATGATTTCATACTAAAGCTTCTTTTTGAGACAAACCAAAAAGCTTCAGCCATGGCCTTTTGGAAGTTCTTTGAAGTACGTACATTCTTCATGATCTGCTCGGTGCCATTGAACCCCAACCGGTCCTCGTCACTGGACGACAAGAGCTTTTTGAACAAATGTTTGGCCTCGGGACTGCATATTTCTGGGTCCTCCTCCTCTGAAAGTGGAGGCCAGTCGATATCCCCAGCCAATATATTCTTGAACACCCTCTCGGGTGTTTTTTATGGAACGCAGGGTACCCATACAAAAACTCAAAGAAAATGCACCCAATGGACCACCAGTCTGAGTACTCACCTTCATCTTCACCTAGGATAATTTCGGGAGCCAAGTAATCAGTTTCCACAGAATATGTTCACGATGCTATTTACTTGTTTCGGATCATAGAGCGAAAGGAATGGAGATTTTCTAAATGATGGAGATTTTCCTCTTCATGTGGTTGACCAGAAACTCATCGTCGATTATGGCAAACGATTTCAGAAGGAGTCCTGTGCAATGCCCCACTCAATGTAGGAGACTCAACTCCATTGCTATTAGAACCGGATTACTGTTGGTCAATGGGACCTGGTACTGTTGATCATGAAATGGGATCTGGTACTGTTGGTCATGAAATGGAATCTGGTACTGTTGGTCAATGGGATCTGGAGCATTTCTTGGCTGCAATCACCGCCGATGCAGAGTCATGTGATGTCACCGACCCTGGTTTATCTGTGCTTGGATTCAAGGAGAATGGCGTTATCAACAGTGTTCGCTTATGGGTGGAGGAAGTCAATTCAGGTGAGTCAATCACCGTATTATAGACCAAAGGACTCTGCACAGTCAAAGTATTAAGCATTGAATTCCGAAAAAGCTCAATTCCATGCTCTGAGACACTGCTTTTTCTGTGCTGATGAGTTTGGCGTCCCACCACCCCGATTTTCCAGAGTCCAAAGTCGGTGAGTTTCATGTGGCCCTTGCTATCGATCAAGATATTGTCGGGCCTCAAGTCTCGGTGTATGAAGCTCCGTTTATGGAGATCGTCGACACCAACAATTACCTCTTCAATGTACCGTTTGGACCATTTATCTCCTAGAGTCCCCAACATCTTCAAGAGCGTAGCACAATCTCCGCTGTTCAAGTACTCCATCACAAGGTATAAGTAGTCCTTGGTCTGGGAACTGCTGTAGAGCTGGGCCACAAACGGTGAGTCTGCCTGCGTCATCATCACCGCCCATTCGGGTCGGACATTCAACACCTGATTCTTGGCGTTCATGTCCTTTTTCTTGAGACACTTTATGGCCACGTAGTCCCCGGTAATTCTTCTTGGTGCCAAGAAAACAGACCCAAATGCTCCTTTACTGATGGCCTTGATGATCTCGTAATCCTTAATGCCACCACACAAAGGTTTTGGATTTGATGTTTGGGAAACAAGAAGCAGAGAGAGAGGTGGTTTGGAACCAGGTACGGAGTTTGGTGGTTGAGAAAGCGGGGTACTTTGTGTCGACTCTGAAGAGCTATTGCTGACAATAGAAGACGTTCCCATAGAGGGAATTGCCATTGTGTAGTTGGAAAGTTGTGTTGATGAATAGACCAAGACCATAGCGAGAAGGTGAGCGAAAGGGAGTTTCTTAGTTGTTTCTTAGTTGTTTCTTAGTTCTTAGTTGTTTCTTAGTCGTTTCTTCGTAATTTCTCAGGAATTTCTTAGTCGTTTCTTAGTAGTTTCTTAATAATTTCTTAGTAGTTTCTTTGTCGTTTTTTAATAATTTCTTAGTAGTTTCTTTGTCGTTTTTTAATAATTTCTTAGTAGTTTTTTAGCCGTCTCAGTCGTCTCAGTCGTCGTAGTCGTCTTAGTCGTCTTAGTCGTTTCTTATCCAAAACAGTTCTTGTTCTTCTCGTTCTAAATTGCGTCCCTTCTGATGAATTCCTCATATCGAACAGCCGGCTTTTTCTGTTTGAGGATTACACGGAGTTGTTCTGGGATTCTAGGGTCTGGGGTCTGGAAGTCGAAGCCATGATGTATTGTGACAGCTTGGTTAACAGCTCCTATTGGTGAAGTTACTAGAAATCATGGACTGGTCTGGAAAGCCCTTTGTGGCTGGCTCCAGTCTAGCTGTCACACTACACACCTTATGTTACACACCTTATGTTACAAATCTTACGCTACAAATTTTACGCTACAAATCTTACGCTACACACCTTATGATACACCTTATGCTACTTACCTTACGCTACACTACTCCATACATTACTTATATGCTTGTGCATACCATCACAGCCTTTATCGGCAACCAGGATGGCCTGCGGTGAGCTAGAACAATGAGTGCTATTTTTCAACTGCTCTTGGAAGGTCATATAAGCCGCTCGGGTTTCTTCTCTGGGGTGTCATCAACATAAAGTTAACCCAATAGTGCACTTTCACGAATCTATAAATTACACACCCAGTCCATCTTCTCACTCACTTAGTCTTACTGAGTCCACTGCAGACTACACTGTACACCACCTCTGCCAACACTTGCGTACCCTACCGCCATTGACTTTGACTATGACATTTGACTTTGGAAGTACGTGTACAAGCCTGAAACGTTGACTACATTCTTCACCATGAACAAAACGCCTCCTTGGCCAAGTTGAGTGATGCTATAAGAGTGCCCACACAGATTTTTGACAATATTGTCAACCCAAATAGTGCCCACGCAGATTTTTGACAATATGGTCAGCCCAAATAGTGCCCACACAGATTTATGGCAATATGGTCAACCCAAATAGTGCCCACACAGATTTTCGACAATATGGTCAACCCAAATAGTGCCGATTCGTTCCAGGAACTTTACCAGCTCGACTCAAGATGGCAGTCCTTCGAGCAATTCCATGAATACCTCCTCCAAGGCTTTCCGTTGCTCCCCAAGCACCTCAAGGTTGAAAAGATCAACAAGTTTGGCTTGGCGTACACTTGGGAGGGACTGGATAAGGGCAAGAAACTATTCTCTTGACTGTCCACCAAGACGTTGTACCCATTCAGGCCGATACTTTACCTCAATGGACTTTTCCGCCATTTGAAGCTGGCTCCAAGGATGTGTACTTCTATGGACGGTGCTTCGTACTGTAAAAAACTCTTGGTTGGGCATTTGGAGACAATTGAGCTTCTTCTTTCGGAAGACATTGACCTTGACATTGACATTGACCTTGACATTGACGTTGACTTTGACGTTGACCTTGACATTGACTTTGACGTTGACTTTGACGTTGACATTGACGTTGACATTGACATTGACTTTGACCTTGACTCCACTCTAGTATGTCGAAGTTCCTTGGAAAGCAGCCTCTCAGAGTTCATGTAATGCAGATGTTTAGATACTCAAGTGGTTGGCTGGAAGTCAGCATAGCCACCAGTAAAGGGAAACGGAGAAGGTAGTGGACTACTAGTGTATCGGGTCCTAAGTTCCGCTCTACTTTAACTGATTCACGAGTACCCAATCAATCACTCATTCTGGTCTAGAAAAAGCATAATAGAGATGGTGCTGGATATAGGATCTCCTTGGGAACTCATTAGGAAGACAAATGTCGCTACTTCAACATGAGTTAAAGGGGGATTTAGCATTACCAAGTCTACACTTTATGACACGCTTTGGACTTGACTGCTAAATTTAATTTCGAAACTTAGGGAAGTTTTTATTGGAGGGAGGTAACTCAGCTATTTTACCCCTACAATACTAAAAGAACAACGACTGACTTGAAAAAGGGTATGTTTTGTCGTTAGAACTTACGCTTGGAGGCCAGATGTACAGTTGATCTGGTGCTACTGAAAGCCAGATGTAAAAATGTTGTCGATTCTCCAACAGCAGCTGCCGTGGCCCAAGAAAAAAGTAGTAATATTGATCGAGGTTCTGGAAGTCGGGATTATATGATTTTGGAAGATTCCTCTTTCTTCTTCTACCATTTCCTCTTCTCCAAGACCAGTGCAGGGCCCTGCCTATTGTGGATCTAACAATTGGTAGTAGTAGTTTTATTGAGCTGATGCTATCATGTGATGAATTATGGCTGAACGTTCGAAGTCAGAATCCATGCCTGAAAGATGATATCACCATTGGTGAATGTTTCTGGGATAGAAATCCCAGTGATGCATTTGGAGTAAAGATGGTTTTACCATTAGTACACTACGAGGAGATGTAGTAGTGTAGTGTAGTGTAGTTGTGTAGTAGTGTAGTGTAGTAGTGTAGTAGTGTAGTAGTGTAGTGTAGTTGTGTAGTGTAGTAGTATAGATATAGTAGTATAGATGTAGTAGTATAGTATAGATGTAGTGGTGTAGTGTAGTAGTGTAGTAGTATAGTGTAGTGTAGTTGTGCAACATGGAGTCAACAATTCAACAGAAACAGAGAATATAAAGAATTCTCCCTCTCCTCCCTTGGCTGGGGAGCTTCTTCCTGGATAACCAGTATCACCAACAATGTCGCCTCGCTTCAAGAGGTCGTTGTGTAGTATGTGTTGAGAGTTATAATACACACTCCCGTATTCTGAACGGTTATCAGGTTAGGTTCCAACTATTCGCTTTAGTGTGAAACTTTAGTCATCATCTTTAATCATGTATATTAGGATCGGTCTCTGAACCTAGACTCCGACATCCTTCTTCTCAATTTCTGTCCTCCTACCATGAGGATTCTCGTCCCTTCTTTGTCTGTCCCGGTCCTCCGTCTACTACTCCCATTGGCTTGCAGAGACAATGGCCAAAGTCTAGACGAAAACTAGACGAGAGCTAGCCAAGAACTAGACAGAACTTTGCCCTTTGTTTCATCTGTACAGTTTATTGTTCGGGCCTGGAACTGTTGTACGTATGTATAGTCTTAAAGTTGCTTGGGATGAATTCTAAAGCCACTCCAAAGTTTCTTGGCTAAGCCTGGAAAGTGACATACCAATTGACTACGCATAACCAATGGCCCACAAGCCTAGTCCAGAAATATTGTTGAAATTCACTAGTACTGGCTTGGAACTAGACTGCTATTTCTTTTTTCATAGAGTGTTATTCTCATTTGGTGAAGCATTTACTTGTTCACTTACGTCGTTGAGCGTAGGTCCAGTGTTCCAGTGTCATCAGAAGTACTATTAGAAGTACTATTAGAAGCACTATTAGAAGTACTATTAGAAGCACTATCAAAAGCACTATCAACCACTATCAAAAGCACTATCAGAAGCACTATCAAAAGCACTGCTAGAAATTCTTCCAGAATTTGATCAGAGGCATTTTCATGCCTATTCTCTATTTGTCCATATCAATTTAGAAGTCCTAGTGCGTGCTTGGAGTGAAATTTATCTATTGAGTGTGTGCATCAGTAGTGCTATTCTTAGTGAGTAATGTTTGGAGTGCCATAACTAGTTGTGGTGTAGAAATTTGTGTTTAAATTTTCAGATGATTCTATGTTGTGTGATTCTGGTTTTATCAAATTTTCAGATGATTCTATGTGTGATTCTGGTTTTATTTCAGAACTGGTTCAATTTCAATGTCTAATTTTTAAATTTTCTAGTGCTTCAGCTTCCATTACGCTGTAGTGTTTTAATGGTAGTGCTGACCGTGAGAAGCTAGTCACTAAGTAGTTTTCAACAAGCCTCAGAAAAATTTCAGAAATTTCATAGTAGCTTCATAGTAGCTCCAGAAAGGTTTCAGAACCATTTCATGCTGCTTTCATAGTGTACGTGTAGCTCGTGGTGTCAGTACTGGTGTTCAGTATACAATACCTTAGGCGCTAGAAATGAGTGTCTCTCCAACCTTTCCGATGTTTTCCTTCATCTCCTTCTTATGACCTTTCTTGAAGACCACTCTCGTTTTTGGCTTGTATGCAGTCCCAACATATAAAAGTAGCCACCATCTTGTTTCACGAGGTTTTTTCCCGGAAAAAAAGACATTTTCTGGTCTTTGCCTTCAAATCCTCCTCTCAGGACAAGACTTCTAGTGCCGTTTTTGAAAATTGCTTCGGCTTTTCTGAACAGAAAAAGTCTTGGTGTACCGATGTCGCAGACAAAAAGGCCATCACCAAATGCTCACCCAGCAATGAGCACCAGCCCCCAGATCCAAGAAACTGCCAAGGTTTTGGAGGCGTTTTCCGAGGCCCTCCGCTTCTGGACTGCACAGCTTTCGGCAAAAGACGAACCATTGCAAAAATCCGTACCTCCGGCCTCCATAGCCCTCCCTCTCGTGGAGCTAGAGAAGACAGCCAAACTCATCAAGGCCCACACCACAAAGGTAGGGATAATTTTCCAGCCGGGCCAAATAAGCGGTTCGGGGAACGCCACATTTTCCACCCTTCTGGAATTATCCAAATCCTTCATATTGTTCATTTCCGCCTTATCGCTGGTGTCGCCCAGCCAGGAGTCTCTGCTTTTCTATGACGAAATCAGGTCTATATGCACGTCCTTGGTAACTGCTGCCCTCCAATTCACCCACGAGCTCAGGGACATATTGGGGGAAGTGGATGCTAATGGGTCTGGAGAGTCGAAAAACCCAGACACCTCCCACAAAAATCAGAAAGATCGCTCCAAAAACCCAGACACCTCCCACGGAAAGCTGTCTAAAACCCCACAAAACCAAGACAAAAAAGACAAAAATAACATGCAAGAAACAGCCTTGGCGTCTGATCCAAGGTTGGTGTCCGTGGGAAAAATATGGAACACCTGTGATGACCTTGTGACGCTTCTAGCAGAAGGAAAACTCAAGTTTCTCGAGAAAAAAAGTAGAATGCACCTTTCTCTCATTGAAGATGGGCTCGATGAATTCGCAGAATGGACAGAAGATCCCAATAATTTTGATGACGACGATCCTTTTGGCCTCGACGAGTTTTCCGATGATGAAGTACCTGGTGTTCCTGCACATAGTGCCAGCGATGAAGAAAATGATGATGATGACTCCACAGTGCAGGAATCGGTGATTCGGTTCTCCAAGATATGGCTCCAGAAGTTCAAGCTTGTCAAGCTCCTATTCCTCTCCATTAACAAGTCGCTCACGTCGCTTGTGTCGGGAGAGAAAATCGATGGGATCTTTGGCATGGAGGGCGCTATATGCAGGCGCGTCGATTCGCTTATCGTGGAGCTCATGGTGAACAAAGTGCTTGACGATGAAGTTACGGAGATATCTAAGAGTATTGACAAGTCGTGTTTTGGAATAATCAGGCTTCTCCGCGACGCCAACAAGACCAGCGAGAACAAGGTCAAGTGGTGTGCTTCGTGGGAGGCCAAGTACTCCGACTTGCTGCAGGAAATGTACCTGTTATTATAAAATCTAATCATCACTCTATTGAGCCAGACAATCTGTCAGGGAATCTAGATTCTAGTAGTCTAGTCAATCATACAGAACAGTAGACTTTGTCTAGTCTGTTGATCTTTTCAATCAATCTACCAGCCATCAACTTAAGCCAATCTAGTAGTCAGCAAATCTAGTAGTCAGCCAATCCAGTAGTCAGCCAATCTAGTAGCCAGCAAATCCAGTAGTCAGCAAATCTAGTAGCCAGCAAATCCAGTAGTCTGCCAATCTAGTAGTCTGCCAATCTAGTAGTCTGCCAATCTAGTAGTCTGCCAATCTAGTAGTCAGCCAATCCAGTAGTCAGCCAATCCAGTAGTCAGCAAATCTAGTAGCCAGCAAATCCAGTAGTAAGCAAATCTAGTAGTCGGCCAATCCAGTAGTCAGCCAATCTAGCAGTCAGCCAATCCAGTAGTCAGCCAATCCAGTAGTCAGCCAATCTAGTAGTCGGCCAATCCAGTAGTAAGCAAATCTAGTAGCCAGCAAATCCAGTAGTCAGCCAATCCAGTAGTCAGCTAATCTAGTAGTCATGAGCTAGACATAAAGTCTAACTACATTAATCTATTCAACTGGTCAGTTCGAATAGTTCAAAACACCCATTGCTGACTCACTATTTCAGTGTGACTCACAATTTGGATGTTTTAATGGGTTGCTAGTTCAACAAACCCAAAGCCTTGGCATGGTGCTGCGCATGGGCCTCGGCAAATGTGCTGATGAAAAAGTACAGGTGGTCGTACCCTTCCTCAATATGGAGATCCACCTTCCCCTTGTATCCAGACTCCTTGGCTGCAGCTACAAAGTTCTCGGGCTGCAAGTACTTGTCCTTGGCGTAGAAGCCATCTGCAGCACCCTGGTGGATCAAGATATCCGGCTGGTGTGCTCCGGTGTGGTTCTTAATCAAGTGTGTGGGGTCGTACTTATACCAGTCCTCTTTGTTGGAGCCCAAGTAGTTGCCAAAATTCTTCTCTCCCCATGCACAGTTCAGAGGGTTGCAGATTGGGGCAAACGCACTGACACTCTTGTACTTTCCGGGCAAGCGGAAAAAGGCCGAGAGTGCCCCGTAGCCTCCCATGGAGTGGCCCGTAATAGCGATGTTGGAGAAATCCAAGGCAGGGAAGTGACTACTCAAGCCTTCCAAGAGTTCTTCGTGCACATAGGTGAACATGCGGTAATTCTTGTCCCAGGGCTCTTGTGTGGCGTCCACATAGAATCCGGCACCGGTTCCGAAGTCATACGAGTCGTCTTCTCCCTCTATTCCTGCACCGCGTGGTGAGGTGTCGGGGAACACCAAGGCAAAGCCGTATTTGTTAGCAAAGTATGCCAAAAACGACTTCTCCGATGCATTGTTGGGCGTACATGTCAATCCCGACAAGTACACCAACACTGGCACCTTGGATGCGGAGGTTCCTGGTACAAAAACATTCACGTCCATTTTTGTCTGTGTGGTCTTGGAGTCGTGGGACAATTTGTAAAGCTTGCCACCGAACTGACCAGTCTCTGAATTGGAAATGAACAGCATGATTGAAATTTGTTGATGAAATTTCAGTAGTTTCGATCAATGGATGGCAAAAATCAAAACTGCGTCAAGAATCTTTAAAGAGGATTCAAAGATTCTGGTAAAAATCTAGTACTGGGCGATCTAGGAGGGAATCTGAAGAGGAATCAGCGAAGGAACTCTTTAAAGAAGCTTTGAAGAATCTTTGGTTCCGGCGGATCGCGCACGGACCGCTTTGCCGATAAGAGCAAGCCCGTCCATTGTGCAGGGCATGCGGATATTTGCAACCGATCGGGAATAAAAATGCGCTTTCGTCCGACTATCGCCACCCTACCTGCTTAACTCCGGATCAGCTTTTCCTTATATGGAGGTGGGATCCTGGTTTTGTCTTGAATATTCAGGCCCAGAGCATTTGATGGGGCTTGATGACACTCATACAGTATGGTTTGAAATGCATCGGATGCCATCGAAACCTTTCCGACTTTTCTGCCACGAATCAAATCAAAAAGCTAAGCTCTTGAGAAATAAAGTTTTGCCTCGTTTGATTTAAGGTTTGGTCAGTGCGCAATTGCACCTGATTCCATAGTAAATTGACCATTGCACAACCCCGAGAGTCTTAGCAATCAAAACGAAGATTGGAGCAATGAGTCAATTTGAGGTTTTCATCAGCATATCAGGTAAGACTCCCATAATTGTACCCATGAAAGTTGGTCGTAAATTGGTAAGGTTGTCGTGAGACTCAAACGAGTCGTAAAGGTCATAATGGACATAATGGTCATGGTCATAATGGTCATAGTGGTCATAGTGGTTATCAATTGGACGTACATTAGTCAATAATTGGTCATCAACTGGTCAGTTGCTCATGAACTGGATAAAAGGTCAGAAATTGGTCGTAAAAAGTCGGAATCTGGTTATAATATGGTCATAACATGGCCATAACTTGGTCGTAAGGTAGTTGTGTATCAGATCAAAGTCAATAATACTCAACAAAATCACAGGGAAATTTACCCCCTTTTATATTCAGAGCTGACTTTGTGCACAAAAGCGTGTCTTGCGTCTGTGTTTGTGTAAGGAATATGCAATGCGGCCCCAAAAGTTTGCAGCCACCTCATAGCAATGTTTCAGGTTACCCCTGAATATGCACCTTGTACATTTTGTACTATAAAATGCCGACCAAATCCCCCTCTAAAGTATTTGTTCTCCAGTAAAATAAGACACACAAAATGCACCAATATGCCATACAATTGGACAAGTTGAACAAACGTTTAGCAAAGTGCAAATTGCAAAAATCAAATAGACAGATCTCAAAGATGCATGAAAAAACAAAAACAAAAGGCAAGGCAAACTAAGTCAAGACAAATCAAGACAAATCAAGACAAATCAAGACAAATCAAGACAAGTCAAGACAAATCAAGACAAATCAAGACAAGTCAAGACAAATCAAGACAAATCAAGACAAAAACAAAAACAAAAACAAAGATAAAGATAAACGCAAGGACATTATTGGCTAGTTACAACCCAGAAGGAATATATACCGCATATACATGCTTTAATTTCCATTCCTCAGAAACGATGCACCGCTCTCAAACCTAAATACTAGAACGGTTTCTTGGCTCGTATGGGAAGAACACCACCAAAACGCCTGCTATCAAAAACAAAGCCCCCGAAACATAGACCGGCGCAGACGTTGTCAAATCAGCGTAAATGGCTATTATGGGGGCAAAAACTCCAAAGATTCGGTTGAACGAAGACGCCAAGCCCATTGCAGTACCTCGGACTCTCGCAGGAAACACTTCGGGTGTATAGGCGTAAAGAACTCCATAGATAATGTTGGAGAAGAAACTGAAAAAACAAGTCCAGGCCAAGTTGGAATTGGAAGATTTGGCCGTCACGGACCCATACAAAACAATGCCTGTCATAATGCACGAGAAGCAAAGAGTACCTTTGCGGCCTATCCGGTACTCGACGGAAAAACCGGCAATCAAGCTCCCTGGAATCCCCAAAACTGCCACGATCAACGTATTCCTGTAGGTAATGTGGATACTATTGGGGCTGGTGACCTTGCCCTCCAAAATCGTGGGTAAAAAGGCATTATACAACGGGAATGCAAGTCCAACAAGACCCCATGTTAAGATGACGAGACACGACGAGATTGCAAGCTTTCGGGATGCGAATAGCTGGCGGAGATGGTCCATATCATACTTCTGCCACCGTTTCTTGACTATATTGACTCCCTTATGTTTGGATGGGGTCAACAGAAGGTCTTGTTCATCTCCATAAAGCTGGTCAAGCTCTTGAAGGCGGGCCAAGGAGAGCTTATTGATGGTTTTGTTGAAGCTGGCAATCTTGTTGAGTGAATCAATGGCCCGGGCATTATCTCCACGAGATAGGTAAAACGCTGGACTCTCGTAAACGGGAAAGAAGAAGCGGAGAAAAAACATCATGAAGGTCATACCCCCCAACGTGAAAAGAAAGTAACGCCATCCTTTATTTTGCAGATAATAGCAAATTTGCTGGTCGGGGCAAGAATAGTTGGAAATGAGCCCCCACGAAATGAGGGCCGTGACCACCTGGCCCAAACTCCACCAGATGGACATTACCGTAAGGATCCATTTTTTCTTGGTGGGGAGAGCCTCCAATAAAACAGTCAGGTCCACTGGGAGATTTCCACCCACCCCAAAACTCCAAAGCGAGCAGAAAATCCCAATGGCAGCGAAATTGGGCGAAGCCCCCGCCACAAGCGAAAATAATGCCGTGAAGAGAAACGTGAAGTTGAAGGCCCAACGCCGACCAATGACATCTGCAGTGACCGACCAGATAAAGGCGCCGGCAAGTAGACCCAAGTTCTGCGCGAGGGTTAAGTACGGGGCTTTCCCCTTTGGGTAATGGACCCTGTCCACCTCATTCAATCTCTGGAGAATATAAGACGTGGCTACGGGGAACGCGTTATCGGCAAACCATCCAAATCCGGCCACGAGAAAAAGGCACTTTTGGTAGCGGCCAAACCCAATGTCATCAATGGCCCTCAGCACTAAAATAGACTTCTCCAAGTACACCTTGCTGACGTCCTGCGTATCGAAGAGAGGCAACTTTTCTTCACTCGAGGTGTCTTCGGGCTTGAAGACGGATTCTTGGTCCACGAGCTTCTCCTCGATTTCTACCATCATCGTGTTGAGAAGTTCTTGGAGGCTGGGGAAAGAGATGGCATGGGTGGTCTTAAAAAGGGGAATCCCCCCGGTTGCTTGTTTTCTGTCTCCCTGCACACGGACCTTTTCATTCACGGCGGCAAGTTTTACCCAGGATGCAGGGAAATTCAAGCAGGGTTTCACCGTCGGGCCAGAAAAAAAGTCTAGGCGACTTTCACAGCAAAGAGGAGGTCTATTTTAGCAAGAGTACTTAATTTTTGTGCTCTTAGTGACAAAAAAATCGGAATAAAGAGGAGCATGAAAAGTGGGGAAAGCTACCAGATCCTCATGAATTCAATCCAGGCTTCTTCATAAATGTCCGCACATCCGGTGAAGCGTGACACGAGATAATGGCCCTATCCAAACCGGACAAGTGGCCGTTAAGTCGATGAACAATGCCAGATGACTTATGAACGATGATTACTAATGTCAAAGACAAAATGCAATGACACGTGCCAATATTTTAATGACGTCAAACCTCAGGAATAAAATTAACCATGCGTCAGAATAATCTAAGCTTCAAGTGGCTATTGGAAGCGGGCCCCGTTTTTGGTGCAGGATCGGGTAAAAACTGGTGATAATTAATGTTTTGACGTGGGGATGCTAAATAAGGCCAGATTGAGTTTATTGGAAGACCATATGCAGGCCAATCAACCATTTTTCACTGATCTAGCCAGATCTGTGAGATGTGCAAGTGATCAATGCGAAACACGAAATTCAAAAGGTTGAAATGGATGAGTTGATGAAGTGGTCTCAGGGAGGATTTCTTTCCTTGGTATGAAAAGGTAAAATCGAGATTTACGAAAAACCCCCAAAAAGGGAAAAAAAGACTCAATTTTGATTTTTCATGCAGCTTCTTTGCATTGTTCGAAGTGACATGTGAAGAACGGATTTTGCAGAGTGGTAACAAAAATCAGGCATAATGCGAAACCTGAAAAAGATGCTCTACAACAATAGCCTAGGTCACATGATTTGTCCCTTTGATGATTGGCGGCATCGGGACGAAATGCAGCCAAGATAATGCAGTCACGATTATATCATATGAGTCACGTGGTCGCCATTGATCATGGCTTACGATAGTCTCATTGTCACTATTGTCCCTTGAGATATACCTGTGATGGTGGCCTGGTGCCTGTACGGTGCACAGAGGCTCGTGCTGCCGTACCTGGTCGTACCTGGTCGTACCTGCCATAATGGGTGTATATTGGTGTTCGGGGGATTAATGTGGGGTGGTGAAAATAATAGCGTGTCACGTGACCAGAATTGCCTATTTGGCTCCACTGACCATAAGATTATGGCTATAAGGTTACGGTCGTATTATTATGGCTGTAAGGTTAGTCCCATAAGGTTATTATGTCCGATACGTGATTCTTTTGAAGGGGACTCACTTTGCCAAACATCTGGTATTTACATTGCTATCTAGGGACTTCTGCCCTGTATACTGGCATGATGAAATCGCCATTCATGCTTCCTTAAACTGCTCTAAAAAGAAGTGCATGTGAAGGCAAGCACAGTGACAAGCATGAAGCCGAGCATTTGCCAGATGCCGGAGGCCTGGCCAGCATGCAAAGAGAATCCTGCACTGACGGTCCGGTTGTCGTTCTGCTGATCACCATTGGTGGTACCGGTGCTGGTGAAGTTCAAGCCCGATTCGGAGTCGTCGATGCTCAGGTCCCAGCAGTAGGTCTGGAAACACTGCTTGCATTGGTCGCTTTGCTCCACGCCCTGTCTTTCCTGCTCTCTTCTAATGATGGCACATGCAACACAGGTTTTCCAGTCGTCGTCCAAGGTCCGGTTGAGTCTGGAGGCCACCTCGAAGCCATTTTTGATCATACCCAACTTCTCGTCTTCCTCATACGAAAGCTTGAAAGTGGAGGTGTTGGAGAAATACGTGAAAGGCCGGTTGGCTGTGTACACGATCAAAGGCGATTTATACACGTCATTGTCGTCTGCTCCTTCGGAAAGCAAGCTGGACAAGTTCTTGGCATCACAGCCGAAAAAGGCCGGGCGTGCAGTCAAGTTCAAGTTCCGGAAAGAGGCTGCGTCCGGCACATGTGGAAAAATGGTGCCATTGCCTTGTTTCAAGTTTTGTCTTTCGAAAGTCGCAATCAATGATGTGCCGTTGGGCCACAGCTGGTCGGTGTCTGCGGAATTGTCATATGCAAAGATCACATCCACGTTTCTTTCGGGCTGCACCAATGGGTAGAGCGGGATGTTCTGTCCATCCTCTCCTCCATCAACAAGGTACAATGTGTCGTTCTGGACAATGGAGTGGTACGCAGCCTCGTCGTAGCTGCGGAAGGGGTTGGGCTCATACACGGCAATGTCGTTCTGGTCTTCGGATACTGCATGCAAGAGGTGGGTGATGATGGACTTCAAAGTCGACGAAATGGACGTAGTGTTGATCTGCAACACGAACTGGTTAAACAACGTGGAAGACGTGCCCATGATGAAACCTGCATTGTCAAAACCAGCCACACACGTGCCGTTAATGGGCTTTCCGTCCTTGACCTTGGTTCCCAAGTACCGGGTTTGCGTGAACGAGTATAAAGAAGGATCCCAAGAACCCAATTCAAAGGGGTTGACCTCAAAGACGGTGGAGTTTCCACTGATGAGCATCTCGCCGGGAGTTCTGCCATCGGCCACCACAATGGGGAAGGGCATCTCGTGGTTGACAAAGTTTTCCATGTCCTGTATCAGCGACCACACAAGCGAGTTGCCGTACTTGGTCAGCTCGGGGAAAAACTGGTGCAGCAAGGCCCGGCCCCAGGTATCGGTCAAAGACACCGGGTAATCCGCATCGTCCTTGGCCAGCACATCGTCCCACAACTGCTTATAATACTCATAAGCCTTGATGGGATTCCAGCCTCCGTAGTTGACGATGGAGTGCTCCAAATTCCAGAGCCCGTCCTTGTTATCGACCATGTCCTGCACGCTGGAGTCGTTGTTCATCACCAAGCTTCCCACGAGCCAGTTTCCTCCAGACAAGCCCACAAGGTATGTGGATGCCTGGAGTAAGCCACCAAGTCCTTCTTCGTGAGCTCCCACGGTACGGTTGTCCAATGCAGACAATTGGCCTGCCCCACTCAACATGGCCCTGTATCCACCACCCGAAAAGGCAATACCAATGGTCACCGTCCGGTTGTTGTCGGTGGTTTTCTTGATGAAGTCACCGGCATTGAAGTTGTCGAGTCCAGCCTCGTTCAAAAAGGTCTCCAAGTGTTGGTTGGTCACCTTATTACGCTCTTGGAGCCATGCAGTTTCATTGTCTGAGAGCCTATTGGCTGGGCGGATCAAGCTGTCGCTGGGGCACTGGACGTTTCCAGGCGCATAGCCCCCGGACCACGCAAAGGCTGAGGCCAAAAAGAGAAAACAGCGCATTTATGGAGAAGGGTGGAGAAGATAAAGTTGAACTTTTTTTTTCCTCTTTCGCTCTTTTAAAGCGGATCGGCTCGGAGACCCATACTACGCAGTGTCTGCAGGATCGCAATAGCAAACAAAGGCCTGCATCGCCAATGCATGATGCGTGGAACCGATGAGACGTTATGCAAATAAATCACGGGAGTGCATGCAAGCCACAGGAAGTGCGGATAGTGCCGAAAAACACCAGCAACTCCAGTTTCAGTCAGATCTTGGGACTGCACCCAGCAAAACGTGACTGCAGAGGAGACTCCAAGCCACCAACGAAACCCCACCAAATCGGGGTCCAATATTGTCACTTTACCCCAATGCAAGTCGAATTGAATTAGACTCTGAAAGCAAACGAAGAAGAAATTTGGCGGGGTGGGTCGTGGTGTGCACATAAGCCTGGCAGCTCCGGTAAGTACACCCGACACTTCTCAAAGTGCTCAAGCACGTGTTCACATGACGGGATTTCTACAACGCCAGGTGGCCGTGGTACACGAAACAAACGCCCAGCTCCTCCAATGGTATAGTGAGCAGAGCCTCAAAAAACGCGTGTTGCTTGTTCTGGCTGCAGTGGTGGGCATGGTGCTTGGAGCAGTGGCCCTCGTTTTCCACAAGTACCTTTTGGACGTTTTGGTGCATGTGCTGGACTCAGTGCAAAAGACGCGTGGCGGAGGAGCCATTCTCTTTACGCTCATCTTTTTCGTGGGGTTTCCGCCGCTCCTTGGCTTTTCGGCCTTGGCCATGTTGTGTGGCATGACCTACGGGTTTCCTGGGGGCTGGCCACTTTTGGCATCGGCCTCGATTTCCGGCTCGTTTGCAAGTTTCATGACTTTCCGGTACCTTCTCCAGAACCAGGCGGAGAATATGGTCCAGAGACACGAGAAATTCCGGGCGTTTGCGGAGATTTTGAAGGAGGATGCGTCTCTTTTCATTCTCGTGTTGATCCGCTTGTGTCCCTTACCATATTCATTGTCTAATGGAGCGTTGGCTGCCATCCCCAATCTTCTGGCGTGGACGTATTTGGCCGCATCGTTGATTACGTCGCCCAAAATGTTTGCCCACATTTTCATTGGACACACGGTCAAGAATTTGGGCAATGCAGAGCGGCCATTTTCCGCCAAGGTTTTGGATGTGGTGAGTATCATGATCACGGCATGTGCCGTGTCCTTGGCCACGTTCATCATCTACCGCAAAATGCAGGCCAAGTTGGCCTCGTACCACAGCGAAGGGTACCTGGGTGCAGGCTACGACGACTTGGTGTTCGGCACCTTTGACGACGACGACAACCTCGAGCTCCATTCGACTGCATATGACGAAGACCACTTTATCATTGGCGAAGATCCGGCGTGAGCTCTGGAATTGAGAGCAGACGAGAATAGATTTAGAAAGAAGGAGAACAGGAGATATGGACGAGAATGGGGGATTCAGAAAAAGACGAGGGGAGAATTCAGAAAAAGACGAGGAGAGAATTCAGAAAAAGACGAGAATAAGGAGAAAAATGGTCAGAATCGTCAAAAATCGCAATATATCGAGGAGAATCTCCAGAAATGAGAATATAAGAAAACATCTTGGGCAAGCCCGTTTCAAGATTGATCTTCAAGGTGTTCAGTACTCAAAAGATCACGGTCTACTCAGGACTAACTCTGCACAGAAATAGTGCTGGACGAAGAGATGACCTGGCTGAACTATGGAATGGACACGAGTATTATGGCATGGAAAGTATGGAATTGGGCGAAAACGTTTAGGGCTCTTTTAGAGCTCGTTCAAAGGCTAGAAATTCGGGAACGAAAGAGCATGAATATTCTGATTGGAATATCAGTTGGTCATACTACTCAGAGGACTATTCGGAGAGGTACAAGAATTCGGCCTCTTATGGTACATCATCAGCTCAATCCACCAAGCCACAAGCCATCGAAGAGCCAAACCACTAAGCTAGTACTAGAGATGGTCCAAAGATGGTTCCAAAAATGGTACATATGATGTGAAGATGGGCTCATATGATGTTCAAATTAGCTGATTTTTTGATGTGTTCAAATTAGCTGATGTTTTGATGTGTTCAGATATCCAGATGTTTTGATGTGTTCAGATATCCAGATGTTTTGATGGTGTTCAAATTAGCTAATGTTTTGATGTGCTTAAATTAGCTGATGTTTTGATGTGTTCAGATATCCAGATGTTCTGCTGGTTTGATGTGGATGGTGATCGCTTCGTCCACGCAATTCACCCGACCATAAGTGAAGCCCATCAATGAATCAAGCCATGGTCAAGTCAAAGAATTCAGGAGAACTATCCGGATAAGGGGATGCTCTAGTACCATACAGAGGTATGCCTAGGAGTGATGAGCCAGAGAAAAGTCAAGACCTCTCCTCTGGGCATTTTCAGAGAAAACCAAGACCTCTTCCCCTCTGGCCTTTAAGTGATGGCCCAGGTACCTTGGTGTCATACCAGAATTTTATGAAACAAAAAACCAAAAATTCAATTTCATTCCAATACCCTTTTCTTCCCAGTACTGAGTATCTGGAGCCTTCACCAGTCTCCACAAGTCTGTGGCAGTATTAAATAGTAGTCTTTATCCATCAAATGAAGCTTCTCTTGCTACCAAACCCTCCCCAGAAGTAATGCTCCAAATGACCATTTTCGAAAACTCATCTTTAAATCAGAGAAGTTCATCGGAATGTGTTTACATGCAGGCCCGGGCAATGACTGGTATCTCCAAGCTTCATTTCTAGGGCTTCCACAATCTGAGTAATTGTAAAGTGCAGGTATGTTCAGAATACACTACTACACTACTACTTATCATTACTAATACACTACACACTACTACTTACTATTATAGTACTACACTATTACTTACCATAATACTACTACACTACTACACTACTATACTACTACACTACTATACTACTACACTACTACACTACTATACTACTATACTACTATACTACTATACTACTATACTACTATACTACTATACTACTATACCATAATACTACTATACTACTATACTACTATACCATAATACTACTATACTACTACACTACTACACTACTATACTACTATACCATAATACTACTATACTACTATACTACTATACTACTATACTACTATACTACTATACTACTGTACCATAATACTACTACACTACACACTAGTAGATACTAGATACTACTTACTACACTACACTGTTATAGTACTACTACACATCTAGAAACTAGATACTAGATACTAGATACTAGATACTATACTATACTATACTATACTACTTCAGTGTCTTTCGGAATATTCAAACCAAAGCAAAATGTTTCGTGCTCAGTACAGTCTTCAAGCAAATGGTAATGTCTCACACCAACTTTCTTTGGAATTTTTTTTCAAACTTCCTTGGAATTCAATATCCTGAAAAGTTGAATTGGAGGAATGCCTTATATGTACTACGTTGGAGTCAATTGGGAGTCAATATCAATCAAGGGTCAGAACGGACGGAATGGAGTGAAAGGGGTACTCTTTACATGACTGGTTTGGTATATTTGCTAGTGTGGTACGAAACATTTGTCTCACTGGTTTGAATAGTTTTGAAAAACTGTACACTACACTACACTACCACTCTATTACCTACTAGTCTACTACCTACTATTCTACTCTATTACCTACTAGTCTACTACCTACTATTCTACTCTACTACTATAGTACAGTGTTTTTCAAAACTATTCAAACCAACACAGCAAAATGTTTCGTACCCTTTCGACCCATCTTTCAAACCAAATGTTCATAACAACTTTCATTAGAATTCAACATTCTGAAATGTTAAATCTGGATGATTGCCATAGATGACTACATTTGGGAGTCTTACAGTACCAGTGAAAGGCTAGGACTGACGGAACTGAAGTGTGACGGGTAGGAAATTCTCTAAATTATTGGTTTGTATAATTTGCCAGTGTGGTTTGAATCTTTTTATCGTGCGGTTTGAATCTTTTTATCGTGTGGCTTGAATCTTTTTATCGTGTGGTTTGAATCTTTTTATCGTGTGGTTTGAATCTTTTTATCGTGCGGTTTGAATAGTTTTAAAAAACACTGTAGTACTACTACATACTAGATAATAGATAATACTACACTAGTAGATACTAGATACACTACTACTACTATAATACTATTAATTCACCACTAAACTGCTACATTACTACTAGATACGGTACTACACTAGATACTACTACTATTATACTACACTAGATACTACTACTATACTACACTACTAATACTACTTACTATAATACTACTAATACTACACTACATACTACTATAATAATACTGACTACTATAATACTACACTACTATAGTACTACACTACACTACACTACTATAGTACTACACTACACACTAGATACTACTACTATTATACTACTATTATACTACACTACTAATTTACTACAGTACTACAGTACTAATACTACTTACTATAATACTACTACTACACTACACTACACTACATACTATACTACACACTAGATACTACACTAGATACTACCACTATTATACTACACTAGATACTACTACTGTAGTACTACTACACTACACTACTATACTACATTTTAGATACTACTACTATTATACTACACTAGATACTACTACTATTATACTACACTAGATACTACACTAGATACTACACTACACTACACTACACTACACTACCACTTTGAACGTGTTGAAAAGGAATTGGGCGGGCACTGCACTTCATCCCAAGCTTCCAGATGAAACAATGTTGGGTATTGTCGAAGAGACAAAGATAGAGCTAAGCCAGGGCTTCCAATTCTCGTCTGATCTTGGGCTTTTTCTTCGAAAAGACAATGTCATGGAGAGAGGTTTGACGAAGGAGAGAACGTTTAGGTATCCTGAGGACTTCTTAAATTGATTCCGCACCTTTCTAAGAACCACGCTACTTGAATTAGAAGAGGCCAATGCCATAACAATTCCAACTCACCAGTCTACCAATTTTCGACACTTACCAGCGATACACTACAGTATGTTACTACTACTACTCCTTCTACTGCTCCCTCTACTGCTCCCTCTACTGCTCCCTCTACTGTTCCTTCTACTGCTCCTTCTACTGCTCCCTCTACTGCTCCACTTTACTAATAGTACTCTACTAGTACTACTAGTACTTCTCACTAGTCCAAAAGCATATATACTCTATTTATGGGTATCATATTTCTATTTATAATTATCATTACGTAGATATTCAAAAACACTTGAGGCTTATACATCTGAAATTAAAAATCATCTGGAATTAAAAAAATCCAATTTGCTAATAGAATATAATGATTTAAAATTTATATTAGCTTATATAAAGAAAACAAATCATCCATTATAAATCAAAAGGTTTACTAACATTCATTTCCAACTAATGGTAAACAAAGACCTTCAGGTATATCTTCTATCGTGGAAAAATAAAACAGAAATAAATATGTATATTTATATTTATGAATAAATGTTGATGGTAATAATCCTTTCGGTATTTCTACATTGACTGATAGATTTATTCCAAAGCTAATTTAATCATATTAGAGCCATATCTAGAACCAAATTTGGCTGAGTTATATAAATTCAGTTATTCTTGAACACCTCTCTTTCAAGATTAATCTACTACTCTACTACTCTAATATAGTCTGCTACTTTACTGCACTACTCTAGTCTGCTACTTTACTACTCACTAGTTGCTACTAGTACTCTAATTCTCACTAGTACTTTACTCACTACTACTCTACTCACTACTACTCTACTCATTACTACTCTACTCACTAGTACTTTACTCACTACAGTGCTTTTCAACCTATTCAAACCAGCGCAGAAAAATGTTTCGTGCTCCTTCGCACAGCCTTTCAAAGCAAATGTTCACACCAACATTCATTACAATTCAAGATTCTGAAATGTTGAATCTGGAGAATTGTCTTATAGGTAATAAATTTAGGAGTCTTGTAATATTCATCAAGGTTAAGACGGACAGAACTGTAGTGAAAGGGCTACGAAACTCTTTAAATTATTGGTTTGTATAATTTGTTAGTGTGGTTGAATCTTTTTATCGTGCTGGTTGGAATAGTTTCGAAAAACACTGCACTGCTGAACTTGAGGCATCAACCCAGTGCACCGCATGCCCAAATGATTGCAAAACAAAAGTAAAGCCTCAGGCCTCGACTAGCCGTCTATGTTTTGGTTGACTTGCAGAATACAATGTGAGTAGTAAAAACTGGGGCAGAAATCTATAAGGAACGAGATTCTCATGAGAGTGTGGAGTACAGATCTCGGAGTATACTTAAGAGAAAGACCCTAATATACCTTAGATCGCCAAATGCACGAAAGGGAATGGTTGTTAACTAGTTAACTGCTCCAAAGTACAGCAGTGTGATTCACAAGTCTCTACAAAAAGAACCAGACCGGAACTGAAAGATGGTCACGTGACCATAAGTATCGGGCGCCTTTAAAAAGCCACCACCAGGCCATTTCGGCTGAAAAACCACCATATCGATGTCCGGAATTCAGAGATTCCAGTGAACCCACGCTTGGTTATGTACCATGAAAAATAGGTCTCTTGCGTTGGGCCTTTTTCTGCTGAGGTTGCCGGGTGTACGGGTGTCTGACCCCCCCAATTCCGGGGTAGTCCTTAATCTGCACTCCCAAGAGTACAGTGTTCTTCGGAACTATTCAAACCGGTGCACTACTTGGCACAGTCATTCAAACGAAGCAGTGTTTCACGCCAACTTTCTTTAGAATTCAATATTCTGAAATGTTGAACTCTGCCGTATATGCAGGACGCCCGGGATCTTGCAGTACCGATCAAAGGTCAAAACAGACGGAACTGAAGGAGAAAGGTTACGAACCCTTACGAGTTATTGTTTTGCTTATTTTGCCAGTGTGAGCGAAATACACTGTGCACACAATCCACGGATTTAACATTCCGTGCTGAACAGGTGAACAGTTCAGACGCGTGTATGCAGGACGACTGTATCTGTGGGTTTGGGTGAATACAAGTCTTTAAGGTTCCGTGGCATGTAGAAGTGCAGACTAGAATTGTATCCGGGTCTTTGTGGGAGTATTCAGGTTGACTTTGGCAAGGGACAAGTCCGACATGGGTATAGAGGGGTATCGAATGATTCTATTAATATACGTGGCACAAGTATTTGTTACCACGAAACAATGGTCACTACAGTACTACACACACACTACACACACACTACACACACACTACAGTGTTTTTCATAACTATTCAGTACAGTGTTTTTCAAAACAATTCAAACCCGCACGAGGAAAAGATTCAAACCACACTAGCAATATTAAAGAAACCAGTAATTCAAAAAGTTACTGTTTTGAATATTTAATTAAGACTTCACATAAACCGCTTATTTCAAGTCGTTGGTCCTTAGCATTTTTTTAGTCATAAGTACAAAACGTTTTGACTTATCAGTTTGTTTAATTTTGCTAGTATGGTTTGAACATTTTGCTGCGCTCATTTGAATAGTTATAAAAAACACTGTACCACGGCAAACGATTCAAATCACACTAGCACAATAAAACAAAGCAATGATTCAAAAGTCTCGTACCCCTCCAGTTCACTTCCGTCCGTTCTGGCCCTTGCTGGTACTTCAAGACCCACAATGTAGTACAAATATGGCAATCCTCTAGATTCAAGATTAAGAATATCGAATTCTAACGAATGTTGTGAAACCATTACGTCTTTTTTGAAAGATTGTGTGAAGGGGTATGATGAATTATTGGTTTGTTTAATTTTGCTGCTTTAGTTTGAATAGTTTTGAAAAGCATTGTACACACTACACACTACTGCAGTAGAGAACAGAACAGTACAGTACAGTACGGTACAGTACTACAGAACAGAACAGTACAGAACAGAACAGTACAGAACAGAACAGAACAGTACAGAACAGTACAGTACTACAGAACAGAACAGTACTACAGAACAGAACAGTACAGAACAGAATAGAACAGAACAGAACAGTGTTTTTGAAAACTATTCAAACCAGCCCCACAAAACGTTTCGAACCAAGAAAGAATAATTCAAACAAATAATTCAAAATGTCATTCCCGTTCAGTTCCGTCAGTCCTAGCCCTTCATCGGTACTGGAATACTCCCAAATGCCTCCAAATGCCTCCAAATGCCTCCAAATGCCTCCAAATGCTTCCAAATGTACTACATATGAAGCAATCCTCCAGATTTACATTTCAGAACATTGAATTCTGATAGACTTGGTGTAAAACATTACCATTTGCTTTGAAAGACTGCGCAAAGGCATACGAACATTTTCAATGATTGGTATTCTTCATTTTGCTATAGTAATGTTTTTGAAAACCATTCAAACCAACACGGCAGAATATTTCGTACTGCTTCGCAGTCTTTCAAACCAAATGTTCACACCAACTTTCATTAGAATTCAAGATTCTGAAAGGTTGAATCTGGAGGATTGTCTTATATGTAATAAATTTAGAAGTCTCGCAATATTAGCCAAGGCTCAAAACCGAAAGGAACTGAACTGGAATGACATTTTGAATTATTGGTTGTTGAATTTGCTAGTGGTTTGAATTGGTTTATGGCGGGGGTTTGAATGGCTTTAAAAAATACTGTACAGGGTCTTTTGAAACTATTCAAACCAGCGAGATAAACGATTCAAACCAGAGAGATAAACTATTTAAACCAGAGAGATAAACTATTTAAACCAGAGAGATAAACTATTCAAACCACAGGGATGATAAGTGTAGACGAGTAGTGTAGACATATAGAAAGTATAGTATAGTATGTATAGTGTGTATAGTATGTATAGTATGTATAGTATGTATAGTATAGTATGTATAGTATAGTATGTATAGTATAGTATGTATAGTATAGTATGTATAGTATAGTATGTATAGTATAGTATGTATAGTATAGTATGTATAGTATAGTATGTATAGTATAGTATGTATAGTATAGTATGTATAGTATAGTATGTATAGTATAGTATGTATAGTATAGTATGTATAGTATAGTATGTATAGTATAGTATGTATAGTATAGTATGTATAGTATAGTATGTATAGTATAGTATGTATAGTATAGTATGTATAGTATAGTATGTATAGTATAGTATGTATAGTATAGTATGTATAGTATAGTATGTATAGTATAGTATGTATAGTATAGTATGTATAGTATAGTATGTATAGTATAGTATGTATAGTATAGTATGTATAGTATAGTATGTATAGTATAGTATGTATAGTATAGTATGTATAGTATAGTATGTATAGTATAGTATGTATAGTATAGTATGTATAGTATAGTATGTATAGTATAGTATGTATAGTATAGTATGTATAGTATAGTATGTATAGTATAGTATGTATAGTATAGTATGTATAGTATAGTATGTATAGTATAGTATGTATAGTATAGTATGTATAGTATAGTATGTATAGTATAGTATGTATAGTATAGTATGTATAGAATAGAATTGTATAGTAGTATAGTAGTATAGTACAGTATGTATGGAATAACAACATAAGATGATTTTTTTTGTTGGTTTCTAAAAATCATAATGATTAATAGAAACGGTCGGGACATCAGTATTCAATAGTTAGAGGTGGCAAAATTAAACAAACCAATAATTAAAAGAGTTTTATAACCCTGCACACAGTCTTTCAAACCATGGCCTAATGTTTCACACCAACTTTAATAAATTCATTATTCTGAAATGTGATCTTGAGAATTGCCTCATATCTACATTTTGGTGTAGTACCAGTTAAGGCCAGAACGAGCAGACTGAACTGGAGAGGTATGAAACGTTTTGACGCACTGGTTTGAATCTTTTGACCCACTGGTTCGAAACATTTTGTGGGGCTGTTTTGAATAGTTTTCAAAAACCCTGTAAGACAATCATCAGATCAACTTTTCATCACATTGAATTCTAATGGAAGTTGGTGTGAACATTTGGTTTGCAAGACTGAGGAGTACGAAACATTTTGCTGCGCTGGTTTGAATAGTTTTCAAAGACACTGTATTGGTTTGTTCATTTTGCTAGTGTGGTTTGAATCGTTTTATGTACAGTGTTTTTCACTATTCAAACCAAAGCGACAAAATGATTCATACTCCTTACAGTCTTTCAAACCAAATGGTAATGTTTCACACCAACTTTAACCAGAATTCAATGTGATGAAATGTTAAATCTGGTTGATTGTCTAATAGGTAATAAATCTGGGAGTCCAGAAATATCGGTCAAGGCTCAAAACCGAAAGGAACTGGAGTAAAAGGCGTACGATACTTTTTGAATGATAATTTGTTTAATTTGCTAGTGGTTTGAATCGTTTATCGTACGGGTTTGAATAGTTTCGAAAAACCTGTACTCCTCCGCAGTCTTTCAAACCAAATGTTCACACCAACTTTCATTAGAATTCAAGATTCTGAAAGGTTGAATCTGGAGGATTGTTTTACATGTAGTACATTTGGGGACATTTGGGAGTCTTGCAATATTCATCAAGGGTTAAGACGAAAGGAACTGAACTGGAATGACATTTTGAATTATTGGTTGTTGAATTTGCTAGTGGTTTGAATCGTTTATCGTGCGGGTTTGAATAATTTTTAAAAACACTGTACTACACACACTACGGTTAGACCACCATGTACACTACCCTTGATAATACTCTCCTGGTCAATCAGATGTTCTAGCCTGGGTCCTTATACCACCTCGTGTTAACGAATACCTAGCGTGTAAAACAAAAGTTGAAACCTCGCTGGGAAAAGGAAGCAGTACGTTGGGAAAAGGAAGCAGTGGGAAAAGGAAGCAGTGGGAAAAGGAATCAGTACGTTGGTCAATGCAAATTGAGTGTAGACGTCAAGTGAGGACGCTGGAGTGGGTGGTGGAAAGAAACAGCACCTGAACAGCCTCGACAGCACCTGACCAATCCACCTCCCTACCCTCTCCCTCACCTGTTACACCGTAGGCCACGACCCGAACGGTGCTCCAGTCTAGACAAGTACCATCAAATGCTATTGCTAGAGGCCATTACACTGGGGAGCCTGCTTAGACTTTTCCAGGAGGTTTGCAGCTCTACTTAAAGTTGAGGTTATATGGATTGTGGTTCTAGTGCTACAGTATCTTATGGTTCTAGTGCTACAGTATCTTATGGTTCTAGTGCTACAGTATCTTATGGTTTCTGAAGAAATATGCGTGGCCACATTTGTAGGATAATTTATAAATCCACATGGACTTCCAAGCAATCATCCGACTCGTTGGCCTTGACCTTGAGATATAGTGGAAAGCTTAGGCTTGGCATCAACACCAACCATTATGCCCACCATGGTATTCAAAGCTCAAATTCTGGAATAAATAGTTCGATTTTGTCTAATCTTCTGCGAGACATTTCCAATTAAGAATCGCTCTTCTTGAATATATTCCAATTAGCGAACTTCGTTGAACTGAGAATAGAACCATCCCGGGTCAAAAGCCCACTGCCTGGGTTTTCGGAAGCGCTATAGAGCGACCAATTCTACACTTTAAACACAACTGGATGAACGACCCTAGTCCCCCACGGCTTACTTGCACCTTCTAGCCTTTAACTTGCTTGCACTTTGACCTAGACCATTAGAGTAAATCTCTCAAGTCGAGCACCTACGGATCCAACGTGTGGAGCTCGACGGCTGAAGCTCGACGGCTGAAGCTCGACACGTTGGATCCGTAGGTGCTCAACGCCTGGAGCTACTGAGCCCTTGGGTGACCTGACTCCTCCGTCAAACAACTTGTCACAAAGCCATATCGGCCCTGTATCACCCCACGCTTCCTCCAAGACCTGAACCCACGAACCAATGCCGGGGTCTCTCGCCTAGCCTTCTTACTTCCAACATTAACCACCACTCGCTGCTCCACAGGCATCCGTCAGGAGTACCTTTTATTCAAAATCTTCACCGGTTTTATCTATACACTTTAGCGGTTTTATCCATACACTTTACCGTTTTATCCATACACTTTACCGGTTTTATCCATACATTCTGAGCTCTTCCTTCTACACTGCTACCCTTGTGAATAACCGAACGACAGTCCAGGCCTGGAGACCACAATGGCTAGTGCACTACATGTGAATGCAGAAGCTGCACTGGTTGATCGGATGTTGAGCGGCCTTCGGCTTTCAACACAACCTCTATTCCTCTATACCGAACCAGTCTATACAGAGTTTTTCAAAACTATTCAAACCAGTGCATCAAAATCAAACCATACTGCAAGACTCATAATATCTGATACCTATACCAATCCTCCGTGTATCTCTGTACTCTTCTATTGTACTGTATAGTGGTACTACTCCCGGACTGGACCTGCTGGAATTGGCAGTAGAGTGGTGGCATTGATATAGTCCTATTTATTATTTATTACCTCATAAATATGTCTAAATCCATATGATCGTGTGCTGGTGTGGTTTATGATCTGTACCTCTATAACTTATGTGGTGTGATCTCCATCCTCCAGTCTCAGTCTCAGTCTCAGTCTCAGTCTCAGTCTCAGTCTCAGTCTCAGTCTCAGTCTCAGTCTCAAATGTTATTCTCCTCCTCTCTAGTCCAAGAACAACATTCTGGTTCTGCGCTTCTCCACCTTGTCGGAGGTGAGCAAGCCAGAACGCTCCAAATCGGCAATCACGGCCTTGGAGTCGGCCTCGCAGATGATGTTGCCGTCAATGAGGAAGTAGTCCGTGCTGATATTGCGCTTGCACTTGGTACAGGCAAGACAATGCAAATGCCACTTCTGCTTGAGCTCGTTCTCAATGCACTCGCCCTCGATTCCGTAGTGGCATGTCTGGCAGAGCGTGTCGTTCAACGAATGGTAGTGGTGATTGCAGAAGGGGTTGTCGAGCAAGACGTACGACGTAACGTTCTTGTTGAAATGGATTCCACACCCGGCATACAGACACAGGAAACATGCCCGGTGCCACTGTCCGCTCAACTCTCCGGTTTTGGAAAAGATGGCCTTTTTGGGCCCGGACGTGGCTTCCACGGGGAGCCCACACGTGCGGCATGGGCCTGTACCGGCAGGGTTGCGGTGCACTTCGCTGGTGCGGAAGTTGGGCACCTTGGGGTCAATCACCGACCGGGGGAACGCCTCGAACTCCTGTGGTGTGGGGTTTTGGCGGAGAATATCGTCCTCGTGTTCTTCGTTCCGGGGCGTGTACGAGAGTTCCTGTGCAACTGTGCGTGGCTCGCTGTACAAGTTGAGGTTCTCCAACTCGCGCTCCACCTGGTGGTTTTTGGGGCTCAACGGCTTGATGGTTTCGGGCGTTTCGTAGGTCAAGGCATCGTCGAACTTGGCTTTTTCAAACTGCGGAGTTTCGGGCTCTTCCAAGGCATCCTCTTGGAATTGTTGCTCCTTCTGGTGATGCTGCTGTTGCAGGTACTGATGCTGCATCTGGGCCTCGTCCTCCTCCGAAAACTCGGGACTGCTCGTAGCAGTACATCCCTCAAACTCGGTCTCTGTATCGCTTCCTTCGGATTCAACTTCTTCCGTTCCCGAGACTTTGAAAATGGGCATTTGCACATTTTCGCTCAGAGCTGCCAGCACATTAGATGCTGTGACAAACGAGTCTTCGCTGGTCATCAAGTTGCCAGACTCAAGACTGATGGAACTGCCCGATTTGATGTTTTCCAATTGCCGTTTGAGCTCGAGCTCAATTTCGTCGTCCTCATCGCTTTCATCGTCATACGGCTTGGAGATGATGGAGCTGATGGTCGAGAGGTGCGGGTTGCGGTGGGGCTTGGGTCCATTGGACATGTGCAAATATTGGTTGTAGTCGTCGTTGGAGTTTTCAGCAGACGTTTCCTGGGTTCCTGTAGAATGCCTAGTGGAATCGAAATGGAACAGCTCCTCGTCCTGGGAACTCACCTCCTCGGCCCGGTCGGTTTGCTTGCCGAAAGTAGGAGCCAAGTTGCTGGTGGAAGGAACAAAGCTGTCGGCGGGGCTCTTGTTCTGGTGGCCGAATGGCTTCTCGCCTGACCCACGAGGGTCGTAGTGTCTGTGTTCGGCGACGTCCTGCTTGAAACCAGCCAAAACATCGTTGAGGTCTCTCTCTGCTCCCGAAACAGGGTATGGAGCGGCCTTGTTCAGGTCTTTTTCGGGGCCAGAAATAGGATATGGCGTCGATTTTTGAGCTGGAGACGGTCTGGACGCCGTATTGTCCAAGCTCTGGGGCCCAGACCCGAGAATGGCTCTCTTTTGTGCTTCTCCATGCAGACTCAACGACGTCAGAGGACTGCTGCGTTCGTTCCGATCAGTATCAAATGGAGAGTTGGTGGCTGAAGTTCCAGCCGTCTCCTGGGAAATGACGTATTGAGATTTTCCTTCGGGAATGTGCAATTTGAGGTTCTTCTTGTTGCGCTCCAGATCATGTTCTCTAGCAAGACGAGGATTGACGTTTTCCGCCTCGAATTTTTTCAAGTATGGTGCAGGATTCGGAGTGACGGACCTGGAGTGGTTGGAGTGACCAGAGTGGCCCGACCGGCCAGAATGGCCCGAGCGCCCCGAATGAATCGACGAATCCGAGTTCTGCGACTTGAGGTGGGCATAAGGATTAAATCCTGCACCAGAACTGCCACTGGTCCGCTGTTGTTCGGACCGCTGATTGATCCGGGAGTCCGAGAAGTTGCGCCGGCTATCGTAATGTTCATTGGAAGGCGTATTAGGCTTGGAGCCATACGCACTCCGGGGCATCAGCCCTGCGGATACGTTCCGGGGCTGCAGCGAGTAAATGGGAGCTGAAAGGGGTTTTTCCATGGGTTTCCCGTGGTTGTGTACCCCATGGTGCCCCTGGGAGCCCTGAAACCGGGGCGAGTATGGCGAGAAGCGGGCCGAGGCCGAATCGGGGCTGGGGCCGTTCAAGTTCACGTCAAACCCCGCTCTTTCATACACTCCTCGGTACCGGTGTTCTGTTTTTAAGGGCGGGAATGGCGAGTCTGTCGCCAGCATGGGGCTATTGTCTTTGGAGAAGAATTCGGGGAGTGTGTGGAACTGCATGGTTAGGGGTCAATATAGAACAGTTAGGCAGTAGGCTAGTATAGGACAAAATCGGGCTTTTATGGGGGAAATTGCACCGCTATGCTTGGAGAATCCAGGAGATTACGCCAGGATATCAGTAATTAAGGATCCGGCAATTTTGGCAGTTTTTTGGTGCAATCTGGTGGCGGGGCGTGGGAAAAGACGAAAGTTGGCGCTGGGGGCGTAATTATGCACCAAATGGACCGGAATTTCACGAGGACACTCCTACAGTATGCAGAAACACAATGGTGGCGTTGAATGCTGTGGAAATGGAGCGGAACAGCACGAAAATTGAGTCCACAGGAGACGAGTTAAAGAAGACGTAGGGAGGAGGGAAAATCATTAGAGAAAAAAACAAGTCGCGCCTGGGCTGCGCGGTGTACAGGACCGCGTCTCCCTCATGCTCTTTTCGTCCCTCCAACGCCACCACAGAAATTGCAACAGGAATCATGGCACAATTTTGAGTAGTGCATATGAGCCATGAAAGGATTTAGAGTGGAATAGGCTTTTTTTTCAGATCAAAAAAAGCCCAATTAGGGGACTTTCCCTTGCGGATAGATCTAATTAAACACCTGCATATAAACGCAATGTACATCTTTACCTGCATGTAATACCTCTCTTTACAATAGCCGAATGCACATAGCCTCTGATTGGGATCGGGTGCAGATTTGGGGAGATGGAGAATGTAGGCATATCCTGAGACATAGTGGGCAGCCTAAGAGCATGTTACACCCGTACACCATAATACCGGAACAATTTTGACAGATGCACGGACCGATTTCTAAGCGAGAGGGTATATGCCGGATCTGAGACATTGGTTTGCGCACTAAATTAGTTGCTGGGTGGAGATTTCAAAAAAGAAAGCCAAGCCGAGATACGAGGGTGTTGTATGCAGGTTTCAATTAAATTCGAAATGAACCCACAAAAAGGGTGTGTCCCCCAAGATGTCTTCCGGGAAGTCTTCCGGAATGTATGCTCTTTCTTCATAATGACCATTAGTACTACACAAGTCAGTCGTCCTCTTTATTAATTACACTCTACTCATGCATCAGACGTAGCCGATTCTGTTGGCAACGTCCAAAGCGTCGTGGTCAGCAGTCAACTTGACGTAAGCCTTCTTGGTGCCGTTTGGTCTGATCAAGGTGTTGACCTTCTCGATGTCCACCTCGTACAACTCCTTGACAGCGGACTTGATTTGGTGCTTGTTGGCCTTCAAGGACACTTGGAAAACCAAGGTGTTACCGTCCTCCACCTTCTTGATGGCGGTCTCGGTGGCAATAGGAGACTCGATCACCTTGTAGGCGTCCATTCTGTTGTAGTGAGGCACAGCTCTTTTTGGGTATTGAGGAGCTCTGGCATGCTTCAAGGTCTTTGGCAAGTGGAACTTGGTGTTGGTTCTCACCTTGACGGCCTTCTTGGAGTTGTTACCCTTCAAGGCGGATTTCTGAGCAGCAGCAGCTTGGTTGTCTGAGGTTAGTACATGTTTATTGGGCGGTGATGTGGGAAACATGATCAAGTGGGGACAATGCATAGAAACAAGGGATAAAGGCGTATCAAGGGTATAGCATGGATGGAAATACAGGGCAATATATTCTGGAATTGGAACAATACATTCTGGGATTGGAAAGTTCACAATTTAAAGCAAAATTTGTTCCTGAATTGCATGGAGATGAATGCAGCTTGATAGACCATGGAATATATCATGTAACCAAGCTTCGATATTCACGTGATATCTAGAATGCAGTTTATTATTGGAATTGGTGCCTTGTTTAAATGTTTTGGAGGGTTTTTGGGTGATGTTTGGAGGACTGTTTTGATTGGTTGGTTTGGCAGTTGTTTGGGTTGTTTGGGTTGTTTGGTGGCTGTTCTGGCGGCTGTTCTGGGTGGATGGAGGTTGGCTGTAAATCGCCTATACGCTTAAAACCAGAATTCTATGACCACGTTCAAAATGGAAAAGCGGGAAACGGGACCTTGATCACTTGGAAAATAAGGACATGCATTCGGAAATGAAGGTCCGCATATCACCACGGCACAGGGCGGTGTAAAGCATTATACATACTGGTAGCCATCTTGATGTATGAGTATCTAAAGGTAGAAAAGATTTTCTGGGAAAAAAGTGAGCGAGCGCAGAGGAGGTGCGGGTGTTTGTGGGGAGTGCATGGGGCGGCGCGCGTGGATGCGGAGCGCACGTGATGCCATGTGACGTCCAGGGCGCGTGCCCTAATTGCTTGCTGTGGTCCAGCACGGTCCTATCATGAGTCATACTTCATAGTATAATGTCTATTTTGTGGTGAGGAGCACCGGCTTCATTTGATGTAATTGCAATCCATCCATGTCTCCCAGCTTGTGACAAGAAGACGGACATAAACGTACCAGGCTTTTGGGAGAAGCTCGGCCATGAAGGTGTTGACGTATTTGATCCGGCAATTCTTCACAATACTTCAAAGACACCTGTTTATCGTATGTTCCATCCGTGCAAGGTAATCCCAACTGTGTCAGCTGCCAGAGAAGTCCACAATGACGTAGTAATATTGGGAATACCGTGTGATGCAAAAACCCGTACACCCAGCAAAGAAATCAGAAGAAACCCAACCCAATGCCGGATCGATACATGACTGAGGGGACACCTTTGATGCCTGACTCGATGCGCAAAAACATTTCTTACTTTAAACCGTTCTATCGACGACGTTTTAGATTGATCATTTTAGAACGCGATTATAGACGGAGCTGCGCAACTTTTCATTTCTCTAAACACTTCGGTGTTCTCTGTCGGAGTTATTTCACTTTTTCAAGAAGTTTCTCCGAAACAAATTGATAGATTCGTAGCCTATGAATAAAGATATATATATCCGATCAACTATATACACAAAGCGAGCCAATTGTTGCGGAAGTGTATTCTGCGGTGTATCTGATCAAGTGTGCCAGGTTGTCAGCATTCTCTCAAAGTGAAGTTTTGACATTTTTTAGATATGTTTCTTTGCTTGAGACAGAGACTGTGACAGGACTGTGACAGAGACTGCGACAGAGACTGGAAAGACGAGACTGGAAAGACGAGACAGAGACTGTGGAGTAGAATATGGTCTTTGACTACAAAAAAAAAACTGGTACTATATTCCATATATGCTGACATCACCTCTGACATTTGTTTGACCAGAAGACTACATGTTGTATAGAGTTGGTCGGGCACACACTGGCCCATACCCAGCAGTACTGAGATTCCAAAAGCCTAAATTCCACCTGGATGATTAACCCCACACACAATTCTAGATTAGTGGGACCAGCTGAAAGTAAAATTAGATGGGCTATTTTAGATCCCCCACTGGTGGTGTTTTACTTTTGACATTTCTTGTAGGCTCTCCTCGTCTTACTGTATATCTGGAATGTTGGAGCAGGTCGGGCCAATTAATGGTAGGACTGAATCTGGCTGAGCAGCAAAAGAAGACGAGGGGCAATTGGGCCGACAGTTTTACCCCAATTTCAATAGGTGGACATATCCGGGAGGTTCATGCTCGAGCTTTTCAATAGTGTACTGGAAACTTGACGGCCCACGACCTCAATCTATTTTTGAGCTGACACCCTCCTTGTCTACACCAGCCTCCAAGAAATTTGCCGTGGTGATGTTTCGTTTCTGGAAGTACTGTTTCAACGATACTGAGCCATGCAAATCCATAAGGGGTGGATTGTATAGGAGTAGCCAATTTGAGGGTTTCAATAGAACATCTAGGGATGAATCTAAAATGCACAGTATTCACACACAATGTTAAAGGGGTTGATAACAAGACATGAAATTCAGTCTAGCAGAAAATATCAACAGCTAATTTAATATCTTAGAGAAGCTTATTGGATTTAGCAAGTGGAAGCAGCAAGACCAACTTGCACCCAAGTACAGAGACAGACAGATAGAGAGAGAGAGAGAGAGNAAGACCAACTTGCGCCCAAGAACAGAGACAGACAGAGAGAGAGAGAGAGAGAGAGAGAGAGAGAGAGAGAGAGAGAGAGAGAGACAGACGGACTAGAGAAAATTGTAACATATTTATAATCTAATGTTAAGCCCATTAAGCAGCTAAAAAAAATCATGGAAACTCTATTCATCCCGGTGGACCTAAGGCTTTTGGGATCTTAGTCTGTGCTGTTTACTGTTTATCTCCCCAACTCGAGACAACATACTACAGTCAGGGTGGTCCCTTTGTGTACTTTAATGTTGCGAGTTTGGTAGACTCTCTGGTGAGTTGGAATTGTTATGACATTGGCTTCCAATATTTTCTTGGGTTACTTATATACTCTTGGACTGGATCTCCCTCAACGCTCTTGTCGAAATGGGCTCCTAGTACGTATATTTGGTGGTAGTCAAAAACACCCCAGCTTTTCACTTTGTAGATGACATGAAGCACAGGTGCAACTGCCAGCCACTGGTATCCAAGCCTTTACCGCTTTTTCTTGAATTTTATTTTGTATAATGAGTCGATGTTTACACATACACATATATGGTAGATATATTCTAGATATATGGTAGATATATGGTAGATATATAGTACATATAAGGTAGATATATAGTAGATATATGGTGGATATATAGTAGATATATAGTAGATATATGGTAGATATATAGTAGATATATAATATGGTAGATATATGGTACATATATAGTACATATATAGTACATATATAGTAGATATATAATAGATATATAGTACATATATAGTACATATATAGTACATATATAGTACATATATAGTACATATATGGTAGATATATGGTAGATACACTGTTTTTGAAAACCATTCAAACCAACACAGCAAAATGTTTCGTACTCCTTCGCACAATCCTTCAAACCAAATGTTCACACCAACTTTCATCAGAATTCAAGATTCTGAAATCTTAATTCTAGAGGATTGCCATAGATGACTACATTTGGGAGTCTTACAGTACCAGTGAAGGGCTAGGACTGACGGAACTGAAGTGTGACTCTCTAAATTATTGGTTTGTATAATTTGCCAGTGTGGTTTGAATCTTTTTATCGTGTGGTTTGAATCTTTTTATTGTGCGGGTTTGAATAGTTTTTAAAAACACTGTATATAGTAGATATATGGTAGATACATGGTAGATATATGGTAGATATATGGTAGATACATGGTAGATATATGGTAGATATATGGTAGATACATGGTAGATATATAGTACATATATAGTACATATATAGTACATATATAGTACATATATGGTAGATCCACCAAGACATTACCTAGAGACATCTGAAGCCTATATGTTCGTCAACATTGGCCACGGCGTCTTGCTTCGGGCATCGGTGGGCTGTCGAAGATTCTAGAACAAGTCTCACCATTGTTCTAGGGAGACTTTTTCGTTTCTCTCAAAGTTACAGAAGTCCCTACGGTCGCTTGAGGAACCATACGAATACAAGTTTAGGTAACATACGTTGTTAAGAGCACACACTCTCCATATTTTATCATATCTTTAAACGACATTTAAGCACCTTGCGACTGATAAACTATACTCTTAACAGCTCTAGACAGTACACAGTACATATACCACCAATTCCATGTAGCAGTTGATATGATCGCATAGTATGCATACCAACATGTACACATGGTAGACTAAAGAGAATCAAGGCCTAACACTGAAACGGTCTATTAGTCTCCAAGAATGTATTTTCTATATCTTTCCATACATATTTGTAAGTCTGAGTCCATGGCGGGATCCTCCAACGGATAATTACCCTGCAGGTAAGAAATGTATCCTATACAGTGTTTTTGAAAACTATTCAAACTAGGGCAGCAAAATGTTTCGTACTCTTTCGCAAATCTTTCAAACCAAATGTTCACACCAACTTTCAATGAATTCAAGACTCTGAAATATTGAATCTGGATGATTGTCTTATATGTAATAAATTTAGGGGTCTTGCAATATTAGTCAAGGGTCAAGACGGACAGAACTGTAGTGAAAGGAACTCTTTAAATTATTGTTTTGCTTATTTTGCTAGTGTGGTTTGAATCTTTTTATCGTGCGGGTTTGAATCATTTCGAAAAACACTGTACTGATGCGTCAAGTTCAACATTTCAAACCAAATGATGTTTTACGCTAACTTTCATAAGAATTCAAGATTCTGAAATGTTAACTGGAAATTGCCTTATACGTACTACATTTGGGAGACTTTTGGGAGTCTTTTGGGAGTCTTGCAATATTAATCAAGGGTAACCGAACGGAACTGTCCTGTTCGTTTTAGCCCTTGAGTGGTACGGCAAGACCCCAAATGTAGTGCATATGAGGCGATCCTCAAGATTTAAATTTCAGAATAATGAATTTTTTAAAGTTGGTGTAAAACATTAGACCATGGTTGGAAAGACTGTGAGGGGTACGAAGCTATTTGAATCATTGGGTTGTTTAATTTTAAAAAACACTGTACAGTGTTTTTCGAAACGATTCAAACCCGCACGATAAAATGATTCAAACCACAGTAGCAAATTAAGGAAACCAATAATTCAAGAAGTTACTGTTTTAAATATTTAATTAAGACTTCACATAAACTGCTTATTTCAAGTCCTTGATCCTTAGCATTTTTAAGTCATAAGTACAAAACGTTTTGACTTATCAGTTTATTTACAGTGCTTTTCAGAAGTATTCAAACCAACACAGCAAAATGTTTCGTACCCTTTCGACCAATCTTTCAAACCAAATGTTCACACCAACTTTCATTAGAATTCAATATTTTGAATCTGGATGATTGTCTAATAGGTAATAAATTTAGGAGTCTTGTAATATTCATCAAGGGTTAAGACGGACGGAACTGTAGTGAAAGGGCTACGAAACTCTTTAAATAATTGGTTGTATAATTTGCTAGCGTGGTTTGAATCTTTTTATCGTGCGGGTTTGAATCATTTCGAAAAACACTGTATGGAATGGAACTACATAACATACTTACATTTTAATATCCGTAATATTATACACTAATATGTCAATTTTAACATACTTAATCATGACGTCTTCCATATTTGAAGATCTACTGTGAAACTTTATCTTGAAATTTTCCTCTGCTACTATTCCAGGATCAGGGTGTAAGTGGAAAGAGTATAAGTGGAAATAGTATAAGTAGAAAGAGTATAAGTGGAAAGAGTATAAGTAGAAATATAAGTAGAAAGAGTATAATTAGAAATAGTATAAGTAGAAAGAGTATAAGTAGAAATAGTATAATTAGAAAGAGTATAAGTAGAAATAGTATAGTAGAAATAGTATAAGTAGAAATAGTATAAGTAGAAATAGTATAAGTAGAAATCCTCACCAAAGCAAACATCGGCATTGAAGATGCCCGTGAGTACGGGATGTCTTTAATGGGTTCTCTCTCTGCTTCGGCCGACTCCTACAGACTCGATAAGCATGAGCTCATTGGTTCCATCGTCGACTTATACAGGAAGGCGATCCAGGACGAGGAAGTGACGCTTTTCTTGCGTGTTAGACTGTTCAACCAAATGAACTTGCCAGCAAGTTTAGTTCCGTCGCACATCACAGTTGACGAGCCGAACAGGATGAAACGTCCCAGGAGAGATAACAGAAACCAAGGAGGCGGAAAGGACCTGTACGGAAGGTTTTCGTCCCGTTCTGGCTACTCGAGAAATTCCTACGGTTCCAGGGACAGAGACTCCTTTGGCTCCAGGGACTCCTTTGGTTCTAGAAACAGAGTAGAAAGAGTATAATTAGAAAGAGTATAAGTAGAAAGAGTATAATTAGAAATAGTATAAGTGGAAAGAGAAAAGTATAATTAGAAAGAGTATAAGTGGAAAGAGAAAAGTATAATTAGAAATAGTATAAGTGGAAAGAGAAAAGTATAATAACAGTAAGGCCCTCTACTATACCTATATGTATTACTATTGGACCTTCTTTAATCTGCCTAACTTACAATGGCCGTGTATTACCCGTTTGTAGTTTAAGGTATAGCTTTTACACCGACTGTGCTTGGCTCGAACTACGGACCTACCCATTTTGAGCCTCTAAGTCTATATTTTTCTTCTTATATCCATAGCTTTTGTTTTGGTGCTGATGATGGACTAGTATGCTTCGAAGTTTCAGCTGAGTTGAAACTGAGTTTGCCAGAACTGGGAGACTGCGTAAGTTTACAGTACTAGAATTTGATAGGGCATCGTTTAATAGGGGTATTACTATCGGGTATTTTCAGTGCATGCTAGTGAATTAAGGTACACGTAAAGTTAGTATGGGTAGGGCAGAGACTAACACTGAGGCTGACATGGCAGGAAGACCACCAAGAGACTTGTCTGGACCTCTGTCCAGTCAAAAGCCAGTTTTGGGAAACGACAGAATTGGGAAAGCCAGATTTGGGAAAAGACAGAATTGGGAAAAGACAGAATTGTGAAAACCCAGGAACTAAAGCACTTCTTGTGGGCAGGTCAAGCGTAGGGGTGGAGGCCGTCGAACTTGGCTAAACGTATCGGTGAGTTCCACCAACTTGACGTGACGCGTGTGTACATTGCCTCGAGGAAAGAGAGTTCATCTGGGGAACATCATGAGAATCGAGGTGTAAGTGAATTCAGAGTCAGGATGAGTAGAATAAGAATCAGGGTGTAGAATAAGAATCGGGGTACGTAGAATGAGAAAGTGGATATGAGTAGAATGAAAATCAGGATATGAGTAGAATGAAAATCAGGATATGAGTGGAATGAGAAATTGGACCGCTCACACTGAATATAAGTGAGCCTGTCTAATAATCTAGTGGACACCCTCAAACATAAGCTTATTGACCTGAATTCTACATGATCCATTGCAAAAGTTTGGCTGGAGTGTGGTAGTGACACTTTACCAGAGTTCTTGAAGTATATAACACACTCGTTGTGATGTTCTTCTATACATTTCTTATACAACTGACGTGTCACCGAAAACTCACCACTAGAAAAATGGCAAATATTGTTCTAGATATCCCAAAAAGGACCATCAGCACTTCGTGTAATGAGAAGTGACGTTTGGGATGGCCATTGTTATGATCGGAAAGAGTAGGCTTATGCATTCTCAATAGTCAGGGCCCGGGCTGACGTGGATCTAACACTACTAATTCTAGATTGCCTTGTGTCTACTTCTTTTCAGGTGTCGTTGTCTTGTCACCTTCCTGATTTGTCCAAAGACCAGTTCAGTAGAGCTTCCTCTGAAATGCTGTTGTTGTTTTTTTCTTGATCCACTCTTTTTTACAAATCAGCTTGCTCTTTTTTTTTTTTCATTGCACTTGTCACTTGCAGCCAATGCTTTTTATCTTTTCGCACCCAAAATGGTAGGGCGGGGAAAACTCGAAATGAACCGAAATTTCGAATTCTCCTAAAATAAAGAAACTTCCACCTATTCTATATTCACAGAAACTAGCTTTATACCCTGATTGGTCTTTACTTAATTTATTGGCATTTTTGGGGGCCTGCATATAACGCTTTCTTGTTTCCCACACCCAAAACCATTTCCACCCTTTCAACCTTACCATGCTTATTCTACTCTGCCTTAATTAAACCCACATATACCATAATAAAAGTCGCTGCGCCACCTCATACTGGATTTTTAGAAATTTTAAAAATGGGACTGCATATAACCACACCTTCCCCTCTTCTGTTTCGAAAGACCCCGGGGTGCTGACACTCTGAATAGGTGGCCCTCTGATTCAGCTTGTTTGGGCTTGCTGATTGCACCAGTTGGTGGGCCAAAACACAGACCCGTACACCCGAACCTTATTCCAAAGCACCCATACAGAGCTCCAGGTTCCAATCCCACAATACACAGATATTCAAAACTGGATGGTTTGGGTGGGTAATTGGCGGAGTCAAAGGGGGAAACAAAGCACCCGTACACCAGCACATTGTAACCAGACGAATGTCAATGATATGGAGTGATTGGCTGGTATTTCTGAAGCCCCAGAAATACTTAGGGGGCAAGGACTGAACGTGGGCCAGGTATTGTATTACTTTACTGTTTGGGTTTCTCTACCGGACCGACTCTACTACCAAAACTTCCACCAGTTGTCCAGCAGATGTTGCAGTCTTTTTCCTTTCGTACAATACCAGAGTTCTACACAGCGACCTGCACATAGTCCATCTCCGACCCACTACCACGTACACTGGCTCTTTATGTGCTGTTTATAACACTCTGATTCTTTATATGCTGTTTATATCAGTCTGACTCTGGATGTGCTGTTTATATCAGTCTGACTCTGGATGTGCTGTTTATATCACTCTGATTCTTTATGTACTGTTTATATCACTCTGATTCTGGATGTACTGAGTTAAGGATAATGATACAACAGATTATGACCAAGAATCAGGGTTTGAACTAAATATTCTTCATCTTTTTTGATCACCACCACCAAAGTAATCTTCACATTCTAGTAGCTCCCTCTATTCTCTATGCCCCAGTTATAAGCGAGGTTCCCTTGAGGAATCTTCAGCAAATACAGTGCTTTTCAAACTATTCAAATTTACGCAGCAAAATTAAATAAACCAATAATTCATCATACCCCTTCACACAATCTTTCAAAAAAAACGTAATGGTTTCACAACATTCGTTAGAATTCGATATTCTTAATCTTGAATCTAGAGGATTGCCATATTTGTACTACATTTGGGGTCTTGCCGTTTCAGTCAAGGGCCAGAACGGACGGAATTGAACTGGAGAGGTATGAAACTTTTGAATCATTGCTTTGTTTGATTGTGCTAGAGTGATTTGAATCATTTTATAACCGAGTACTGCACATAACCACAGTCTAACAATCTAGAGGTTTATTTCTCGTCCATTGCCCCAGTTGAATATGGGATTTGTAGCCCACTGCAATCTAACAGGTGAAAATAAGGAGCTAAACTATTGACCACATGGGACATTTCAGCTATCGAGTATATAAGGAGTGAGAGTGGGTGAGTGGGTCAGAACATGGCTGTATGGTTATCAAATTACTATGTACACTACAAGCGGCGCAACTTCTTGGGACGCACACCTCCAAACTTCAACTTGGTCCGGTCAGTGACCCTCACAATGTGAGGCCGCACATGGGCCCCCTCCTTCCCCTGCAAAGCCAGCGTAAACGCATCTCTCCCCCGACCAAAGTCCTGCAATATCAACTCCACCTGCGCATTCTGGTCCAACAACTTTTTCTCCTCAATGATCTTGAAGAGCCGGGAACTCACCTGGTACGCAGCCTCATATTCGGCCCGGTTGCCCTTGCGGAACCCTAACATGCCGGCACTCACGAACGCCTTGGTGTGGTGGGGCAAGTTCATGTAGTACAAGACTTTCTCGTTGTAAGACAAGTGGTTGTTTTTCTTCATGAAGTCCAAATCCTCCACCACCGCACTCAAAGAGCAGAGCGTGTTGTGGCGGTGGAAGGTGGCATAGAGCTTCCAGGCGACGATCTTTTCCGAGGATGGCGCCGACGTCCGAGGGCTCCTCGACACCCCAGACATGCCGGAACTGCCGTTTGACCGGCTCTGATTGGCTGAACCGCCCACACTGGCTGCACTGACCGCCGCCGTGCTGGTCATCCACCGCGGGGAAAGAAGGCTGCCCGCCCGGATCTGCGTGGCTTGCTTGAACGCTGAGAACATGGTGGGTGATGGGAATAAATTTCGCGAGCTTATACCTGGGTGCGCACCCGTACCTCTCTCCTTCATCGATATACAGTGTTTTTCAAAACTATTCAAACCCGCAAGATAAACGATTCAAACCACACTAGCAAATTAAACAAAGTAATCATTCAAAAAGTATCGTACCCTTCCAGTTCAGATCCTTTCGGTTTTGAGCCGGTTTTGAGCCCTGACGAATATTGCAAGACTCCTGAATTTATATAAGACAATCTGGATTTGACATTTCATCACATTGAATTTTATTAAAGCTGGTGTCAAGCATTACGCCATTTGGTTTGAAAGATTGGGCGAAAGAGTACGAAACATTTTGCTGTGTTGGTTTGAATAGTTTTCAAAAAACCTGTAATTCAAAAGTTACTGTTTTGAATATTTAATTAGGACTTCACATAAACAGCTTGTTTAAATCCTTGATCCTTAGCATTTTTCAATTACAGTGTTTTTAGAAACTATTCAAACCAGTCCCACAAAATGGTTCGAACCAACAAGATAGAATGATCCAAACCAGTGCGTCAAAACGATTTAAACCAATCACTCAAAACGTTTCATGCCTCCCCAGTTCTGTTCCGTCCTTTCTGCTCCATCACTGGTACTGCAAGACTCATAAATATACTTATGAGGCAATCCTCTGGGTTTAAGATTTCAGAGCATTGAATTCTGATGAGAATTGGTGTAAAACATTACGCCTTTTGCCTGAAAGACTGTGCGAAGGGTGAGGAAACTTTTTAAATCATTGGTACAGTGTTGTTTGAAACTATTCAAACCAAAGCGACAAAATGGTTCGTACTCCCTCGCACACTCTTTCAAACCAAACGGTAATGTTTCACACCAACTTTAATCAGAATTCAATGGGATGAAATGTTGAATCTGATGATTGTGTTATATGTATTAAATTTAGAAGTATTTTAATATTAATCAAGGGTTAAGACGGACGGAACTGTAGTGAAAGGGCTACGAAACTCTTTAAATGATTGGTTTGTTTAATTTGATAGTGTGGTTTGAATTGTTTTCTCACGCTGGTTTGAATAGTTTTGAAAAACACTGTAGTTATGAAAAACACTGTAGTTATGAAAAACATGTAACTCTCAACAAGACTCCTGAATTTATTACATACAGCACAATCTGGATTTAACATTTCATCACATTGAATCTTAAATACAGTGTTTTGAAAACTATTCAAACCTCAAACGATTCAAACCACACTAGCAAAATAACAAGCCAATAACTCAAAAGGTTTCGTACCCCTTTCACTTTCTTTATGACCTTAATTAATATTTCACTATTTCTAAACATCTACTGCTTATACCAGTACCTCACTATACACAGTATCAATAAATTCCACCTCTTCTATCATCCAATACACTACTCCTCGTCGAACTCTACTTCTGTCTGCCAACACTATATGCTAATCTGCTTCCTGTGCATATTCTACCTATTCATCACAATTTCTGATTATTTTATTAGTTATTTCTTCGTAGTCTGCGCCTGATGCTTCTAATACAGCATCTGGTTGCTGGCTCCATTCCGTCCCCATGGCCTCCAATCACTAATTCTCCATGGACAGAGAGACAGAGAGACAGAGAGACAGAGAGACAGAGAGACAGAGAGACAGAGAGACAGAGAGACAGAGAGACAGAGAGACAG
>NKZA01000230.1:0-15700 GCA_002374405.1 Metschnikowia cubensis | reverse complement strand
TCAAACACTCAAACACTCAAACACTCAAACACTCAAACACTCAAACACTCAAACACTCAAACACTCAAACACTCAAACACTCAAACTCATTCTACAATCATGACCCCCTTTCATTGAACCTATTTTTAAACAAGTACGGATGCTTCTAAAAATTTGGGATGTGAATAATTGCCTGGGGGAGAGGCTGTATTTATATTATTTCTGGATGCATCTAGATGCTCGATCCCTGAATCGAGGCCATGTATGTTACAAATTCCACCGGCGCAGCTGCATTATCAGCATGGAACCGGATGTATGGAGCCGCATGTATGGAGCCGGATGCATTGCATCAAACTGCACCCTCGGTTTACATCCCCAATATGTGCTTCTTAGAACATGAAACATGTCCGTCGCAAAACGCAATCTCCTCCACCCAAGCACTTTTGCACACCTCTTCCATACTGACTCTCCTTTTGGGGTCTGTGCATAATATTTCCTCTAGTAGATCGACGCCCTTATGCGATATCTTGCCACTTAGGGGTTGTAGTTCCGGGGACGGCGACACTCCAGACAGATATGAAACATAGGCTGCATCTGCATGCAGCGCCTCCTTCCATGGAAACTGCCGAGTGACCATGTAGAAAAGTATGATTCCGAGGGACCACACGTCAGCAGCTGCACCGTCGTATGTGATTTGTGCATAGGTTTCGGGAGCCATATACCGGCTGGACCCCACCATGCCGGCGGCCGGGGTGTCACATGCAGCAGCAGTGGCCAAATCAATGATTTTCAACGCACGGCCATGCGGGTCGTACACCATGTTCTCGAGCTTCAAGTCCCGGTGGCATAATCCGAGTGCATGCAAGTGCAGTATTCCGGTGCATGCTTGTTTCCACAAACAGAGCACCTCATGCACGGGGATTTTGTCCACGGTGGCGTTTTTGAAGAGTATATAAAGGTCTCGCGTTCCCGCCTCCATGTACATTTTTATAGTCCCCCCATCCAACGAAACCTGATACTTTATCACCCCAATGAAATTGCGGTGTTGGATACGTTTCAAGACGTCATACTCGTGAAGTATTCGGGTTCGATATTCCTGCCGGCTCTCATAGCTCTCTTTGCAATGGTATGTTTTCACCACATACGACGATGCTCCGTTGTCATGCCGCTCCACTGTCCCAGAAATGCCTTTACCCAACGGGACGACTTTTGTCCGCAGGAAGAGTTTGAAAAGAGCCATGTGGTGGCCGGGCCATTGGGTCACTCGATGAACGTTGGCTTATCGCTGTACCACTTTCGCGCTGCACTTTTCTGATGCGAGAGAGGTCAGCAAGTGACCTGGTGTGACTGAGCGTGAATGATATTGCGTGAATGATATTGCGGGCTGTACAATTGCACAAGTGATTGCTTTGAATACCAACCCTTTAAAAAGAACCCTGAAAAAGATAGGGCTTAAAAAGCCAAAAAGAATGCGATTTCTGTGGATCGAACACAGGACCTTCAGATCTTCAGTCTGACGCTCTCCCAACTGAGCTAAAACCGCAAACAAACCCATGCCGGGACTCGAACCCGGAATCTTTTGATTAGAAGTCAAATGCGCTAACCATTACGCCACACAGGCTTAATTGCGAAAAAGATGTCCCCGGTTTTTTAGGTTGCTCTATTCTGCGGTGAAACATACTCTAATGGAAAATTCAGCATTTAATCATCCAAATGACGTTTTGCTACCAGACCTGTTTGCCATAACCCTGCAAACTGGCTAAATATTTACTAACACACTCCATGAATTAATCATATGGAAAACATTGATGGCAATGATGACATGTTTGCATACAGGCACATCCATGAACACTAGGGGACATCACAAGAACCCTGCATGGTTCCTAGACATATAATGTTCCAATTTGAACCAAATAGTCAAGTCTCCCTTTTGTTTACCCTATTTCTATACGAACGCGTGCCATTACGAAGCCATTTTTACCCATATAACACATGCCCAATTGTCTAGATTACGAACGGAACAAATAATGCATATTTCCCTTTTTTTGCATTTCTTGATTCTAACCTCATCTTAACCCATGTGTCTTTCCAGAAATTTGGAAATTCTCAGAATTGCTTCACTAGCTCAGTTGGCAGAGCGTCAGTCTCATAAACCAGTTTGTGAAATCTGAAGGTCGACAGTTCGAACCTGCCGTGGAGCAATTTGTTTTTTTGTTTTTGCCGGATTTAGTGCGTCCCCCGGTTTTGGACCACATCCAGCATACGCACATATGCGGAACCGGCCCTCGGATACCCCGGTCGTGCGAACGCGCAAAACCTGCACCCACTGTCCCAGAAAAGCAACTTTTTAACCCCATTTGTCACGCTTATCGCAGAGCCGTTCCTGCAGACGGCTCCCCCATGGTTATCACCCCCTACCTAAAATTACAGCCACTCGCCTCTTCATTCTCTACCTCTTTTCTTCCTTAAATTTCTTGTTTGCAGCCTCCTTTTCCACCGTAGCTGAAACAATTGACATTTAAGTGTTGCTAAGGCTCTAGAAAAGGACTCATAACCTCCCCCCCCCCCCCAAAAAAAAAATGAGAGTCGCCACCCTAGCCTCGTTGGCTGTGGCACTATCCGCTAGTGAAGCAGCCTTTTTGCCCGAATTTCTTACCCGCCAAAATGCGCAGCAAGTGATTTCGCAGAGATTGAGCGGACTTACGCAAGGTCTTGATGGCTTCACCGAGAAGGTGGATGTGATTTCCACCAAGTACGCGGCCTTGATGAATGTTTTGGACGGCAAGAAAGGAGACGTGTTTGCTAAGATTGCGCATTACTTGAACCAGCCGTTGGACAGTGTGCCAAAAGATGCTATGAAGCTGTGGCTGGAGATGTTTGCTGAGTTTCCCCGCCAGGTGTCGGAGATGAGCTTCATCACCAAGGGTAAGAAGACCACCGAAACCGCCTCCACGTTTGACTTCCATGTACAAGACGCCAAGGTGCCCAACCACAAATTAAGGGTGAAATCCACTCCTGACAGCTTGGGCATCGACCACGTAAAGCAATTCAGTGGATACTTGGATGTGGCTGATGAGGACAAGCACTTTTTCTTCTGGGCCTTCGAGTCCAGAAATGACCCAAGGAAAGACCCGGTGATCTTGTGGTTGAACGGAGGACCAGGATGTTCTTCGTTGACTGGCTTGTTCTTTGAATTAGGCCCTTCGTCCATTTCCCCCAACTTGAAGCCTGTTCCTAACCCCAACTCATGGAACAACAACGCCACGGTGATTTTCTTGGACCAACCGGTCAATGTGGGTTTCTCCTATTCGTCTGGTTCCGTCACCAACACAGTATCTGCCGGAGAGGACGTGTACGCCTTCTTGGAGTTGTTCTTCAAGCAATTCCCTGAGTACAACAACAAGCAGGACTTCCATATTGCTGGAGAGTCTTACGGTGGCCACTATATTCCCGTGTTTGCCTCTGAGATCTTGAGCCACGACGACCGCCTGTTCGACCTCACGTCAGTGATGATTGGAAACGGCTTGACTGACCCTTTGACGCAATATGAATACTACCAGCCCATGGCCTGTGGAGCCGGAGGCGAGCCTGCGGTGTTGCTGCCTGAAGAGTGTGACAACATGGCTTCTACCATGCCCAGATGTTTGTCTTTGATTGAAGCATGCTACGAGACTGGATCAGTGTGGTCGTGTGTGCCTGCCAGTATCTACTGCAACAACGCACAGTTGGGCCCATACCAGAAAACTGGCCGTAACGTCTACGACATCCGTGGAGAGTGCAAGGGCGGCAACTTGTGTTACGAGGACTTGCAGTACATCGATGACTACTTGAACTTGCCCGAGGTCAAGGCTGCTCTTGGTGTGGAGGTGGAGGAGTACCAGTCATGCAACTTCGACGTCAACCGCAACTTCTTGTTTGCTGGTGACTGGATGCAACCTTACCACAAGAACGTCATTGACTTGTTGGAGAGTGGCTTGCCAGTGCTCGTGTATGCCGGAGACAAGGACTTCATCTGCAACTGGTTGGGCAACCAAGGCTGGACCGACAGATTGCCTTGGTCCGGACACGACAAATTCGAGAAGCAGCCAATTAGAGACTGGACCGTCGGCAAGCACAAGGCCGGGGAAGTGAAGAACTACGAGAATTTGACCTTCTTGAGAGTCTTTGGTGCTGGACACATGGTGCCATACGACCAGCCGGAAAATGCCTTGGACATGGTTAACCGGTGGATCTCCGGTGACTACGCCTACTAGGGAATTTCTATGTAGGCAAAATCATTTAAGTTTCTATACTGTATTTGCCTCTAATTAATACACAAGTCAGTTCGTAATTTTTATTTTGTAAAGTAAAGGAAAGTTATCGTCTTCTTACAATTGTTATTTTCCTGCATATACGCATTTTTGTACATAACTACTTCTGTATACACTCCGGAACCGAATTATAACACTGCTTTGAAATTAAAAACACATTATATAGAACCTATTGACTCATCTTATATTGAATTGTTTTGATTGGTGGGTTGGACCTCGGAACCCTCGAAACCCTCGGAATGCTCACGTGACGTCGCCATACCTCTGCATTCAAGCCAGATTCAGGGCTCCCGTCACGATATGTTCAACCTCGGAACTAGAACAAATAAACTGACGTTAAGACATGCCAAAAAATTTTTTTGTGGGAAGGATGAAACGACCCAAGCCAATAGGTCGGAACTGGATATAAGCCCCGGAATAACCAGTTCCGGGGCCTCGGAAATAGCGTGTATCACATGATACCCTTGAATATCCCTCCAAAGACCACTAATTCTAATAGCTTTAAGCCTGAATTTATGTGATAGACCAAAAAAAGAACGTCTGTTATGGGATAAGGAGAAACCCCGTGGGTTGTGAATGCGGACCTGCATGTAGTCCTCGGAATTGGAAGGCGTTTATGGTCACGTGACATTCACCATTCAAACCCCAATCTCCTCCGACCAAGCCACCAAGTATTCAGGTGGTTATGGAATGTTTCACTTCCCTGTCTTTCCCTGAACCTGAAACATACCCATATTCATATCAACCTTCATTCTTTTAGGCACTTGTGGTTTGGGACTGCACACAAGCATCTAAAAGTAACCATTCCTTTCCAACCCCCACCGACATCCTGTCGTTCCCCGACCATTTCGGCTTTCCAAAAACGTCCATTAGACATTCTATATGTAGCTGTGTCCAGATTAGTCCATTAGACATTGCAATATTTGTTGTATGCAGGATGCGTCACTCCAACATGTAGTTGTATTCAGATTAGTTACTCCAACATGTAGTTGTATTCAGATTAGTTACTCCAACATGTAGTTGTATTCAGATTAGTTACTCCAACATGAAGCAGAAACTCGTTAGCCCTATCTGTGTGGATTTTCCGGAAAGTCCCTAACTCTGGAATCCCAACATGGAGATGTCACTCTCGTGCAAAACGGGCCGGGTGAATGTATAGCTGCATTCTCGTATCATGAACGTCGATCCATAACAACTTGATGGAGCTCTGGTCATTTTCGGCTTCTTTCCCCGGCCGCTTAGTCACACTCCTCATATTTGACAGCTCGATCTTCATCCCATCAATACGAGCGGATACCCCAACACTAGTTGTATTCAATTAGGCATTCCACAATATCCACTATAATCATATCTAGATTAGTCATATGCAGATCTTTGTATCCAGATCTTTGTATCCAGGTAAGTTGTATCCAGATCTTTGTATCCAGGTCTTTGTATCCAGGTAAGTTGTATCCAGGTAAGTTGTATCCAGGTCTTTGTATCCAGGTAAGTTGTATCCAGGTAAGTTGTATCCAGATCTTTGTATCCAGGTCTTTGTATCCAGGTCTTTGTATCCAGGTAAGTTGTATCCAGGTAAGTTGTATCCAGTTCAGTTGTATCCAGTTCAGTTGTATCCAGTTCAGTTGTATCCAGATTAGTCACTCCGCAATATATCCACATTAGATGTATCCCCAATCTTTTCGGTAGCATACCTTAGTATTTTTGTAACACTTGGTATCATCATCAGTCTCCATCTGTATCCATGTCTTAGTATTCTGTACCTTAGTATTCTGTACCTTAGTATTCTGTACTTTAGTATTCTGTATCAACATTCTTAGTAATACCACAATATTTCTCTCTTGGTATTTCGGCCTTGGTGTTTCTCTCTGATGTTTTCTGTACCTTAGAATTCCTCTCTCTATTTTTTCTGTAATACCTGGATTCTGTATCGGTTCCTTTGATTCGGTATCACCTCAGTATTTCTATACCTTGTTCCCTGAAACACTGGAGACTTTAAATAAGGTGTACCGTGGTGCTTGTATGCCGTAGCGTGCCTGTATCATGTTGGCATTTTCCGACAGTCTCTGTACCTGAGTATTTTCTCGGACATTTAGTCGGTGCTTTGAGTCGAGTAATACCTTGGTTTTTTTGTTCCTGGCCACAGTAAGCACTTCCTGGTGTTCCTGTCTGAGGACTCTAGACCACAATATCGATACCATAGTATTTCTGTGACACCTCAGATCCTGTGGCCTTGGAATTTTATACCAGAGTATCTATACTTTAATATTTCCAACCTAGTATTTCCAACCTTAGTATTTCCAACCTTAGTATTTCCAACCCTGGATTCTGTAACACCTGGATGTTGCACTCGTATTTTCTGAAAAACCTCGAAACAGCTTCGAATTTCAGTAATTTTTTACCGAGAACCTCTGTGATCGACCTTTTTTGTAGCCACACCTTAATTTTTTCTGTACCCAAGCATTTCAGAAAGTTAGTATTTCTTGCTCTGGCAAATCTCTAAGTTTGCCCTCTTCAATGGTCCTGGCTTCCTGATTCCATGAATCTTTGAGTCTCTGTTTTGAGTCTATGACTCCTCATCTTTGAGTCTTTGAGTCTTTAATTTTTGATGCATGGTATTTTTGAAATTCTTTGATTTCATCTATACCTGCTTCCGAATTCCATTTTTCGTTGTTTGAATCAATTCTCTTTGAATCATTTCATTTGATTCCACTCCATTCAATTCGTTTCTGCAATGCAACAATTTCACTTTCGGTGTCGTGTCTTCCCGGGCTCTGAACTGACCTTGGACTCCGTCAAATAAACTTTTCTCGTCTATTCTTCACTTTTCACTGAACTCTATTCGTTTGAACTGAAGTCTGACCGTGGCTCGTGACCCGGGTGCATCACGTGACCATTGTCTCAAGATCTTCGTCTCATCTCCATTGTTCAGGGATAATGCCCAAACAATGGCACAGTGTCGCACAATAGAATGAAACTGTAAATAGTGTCAACCTGCAATTAGTCTCACAATGGTATGTCTAGGCTGGCCGACAAAAGCGGGTCTCGTTTGAGTCCAGCATTCGGTTACTTGATTTGGAGTCTTCCAGGAATACCTGTTCCAGGAAACCCGTACAATCAAAATTCCAATTCCAACCCAAGACCAATTCCAACCCAAGACTAATTCTAACCTCAGACCACTTCCAATGTTAGATCTTCAAATCTGAGATTTTCCGCCCAGATCTTCAACCCTTCCATTTTCCGTGACTTTGAGCGCGTCTTCGCCACCAAAAATCCAGGGAACCCATCAAAACTCCACAAGAAAATTACCCAGATGTAAAAATTTGACCTGCAATCCCCCAAAAATCGCCTTTTTCAGTCTGTCATCTTGTGTATTCCTGGAATGGCCCATTGATTGTCATGATGGAGAACGTTTCTGCAGGAGTGGACGCGCGGGAACAGCCAGGCCAAAGATTTGCACCCAATCTTCCTATTCCGGCCAAAACGTCAACACGCAGCTCGAAGGCCGTTGTTTGAAAACTCCGCAACAAACCCCCGTCCCTTTATAAACACTTCACCTTCATCTCTCTGCATCCCTTATCTTGTCCTTTCTTTTGGTTACCAGGCAGGCTCCTGTACAGAAAAGATTGTCTAACACATGCCTTCGCTCGGGACTCCGTTTTCTCCTTCTCATAAAAAGACTTTTCAAAGTGTCCTTCCCATTCTGTCCTTGTCCTGCTCCCTATTCTGACCAGCTCCCCTCACCAAGTGTTCAGATTTTGCCAAACCCTCTGTCTTAATCTCTGGAGAATGATGAAAATCCGACCCGGCCTCCATGCCGGTCTCTTTTCGCTATGTCTTATTCAGGGCATCCTCTCCTCCATTGCATATAGCCACACGGAAAACGTCGAGGTGCTCGTGTTCGCTATCAGTACACTTCTTATGGCTTTCCATGAAGTGTTTGTATCCGCCATCCAGTTTCGCTTCGGCCTCCTTCCTCCCTCGTGCTTTGGCTTCCTGCCACACACTTTGCTTCTTCCGGTGTGTGCTGTCATATACACCTTCTTCCTCGCATCAACGTTGGCCGTCATCGTGGCCACTACCACTTTTTTCAAAACCTCCGAAGATAAACCGACTCTTTTTGCCCTTGGCTTCATTGACGGGGACTGCATGGCTGTGGTGCTCTCCTTGGCTTTTCTCTCGGTTTTCTTAATGGGCGTGTTGGTGCCTCTTGAGATGGCACCGGCCCCATCCACTACTCCTGCCGATGAGCTTTATGCGCTGTATAGTGACAAGTCTGCATTGGGTGAATCCAAGTTGTGTCCCAATTTCAATGCCCCTGCAGAACCTGCTTTTGCTGAAGGTGTTCAGGGGTACTCTCTGCCGGACTTGACGCCTATGAGCATGCAGCATGACTTCAAGCCCAAAGTGCTTGATGAGCTCGAGGAGTACCACACCCCAAAAAAGAAGCGGGTGTCCAGCTGCCGTGGGTTTGTCCATAACCCAAGCCCTCCGGTTTCTTTTCCTGCAACCACCCATGATTATATGCACAGATCCTTGGATACGCTTGAGATTTTCAAGCCGGTGGACTATATCAGACCCGAGCGGTCCCTCAAATACAAGGACTCCGAGAAGACTCTTGCGGAGTACGACGTTTCTGAGGAAATGTCCGTTGATCTTTTGGTCCGTGCTTCGATGGCCTGTGATGACTTGTACGATGGAAACATCGACAACTGGATGAACACCAAGCCCGACTCGTCCCATTATTCAAAGAACTTGCTGTCGTCGACTTCTGATTTGCTGAATCCCAAGGAAACCCTTTTTCACCTGGCGGGTGCTTTGAAAATCAAAAAGCTCAGAAGCAAGAAATCCCTCACCAATCCCAAAACAGAAAGTCTCCCCACGCTTCAAGAAACAACTTCTAATAATGCCGAGTCGCCCGAACATCCTCCTCAAGCCAGTAATGGGGGCAAAATCTCCGCTGATGAGCCTGACTTAAGTGCACTTAATCTGGTTACCTTGGCCGAAGATCTTCAACCAGCTGCGCCAGTGACGAAAAACATTGAGCTGGGACCTTCTTCTCCAAGCCCCGAAATCACCCCAACCGAGTCCAATGACTCCCAGGCTCACTCCAGTAACCACCACCGGAAATCAGACTCTTGGTCGCTGTCAATATTCCATTCGCCGGCCAAGATCAACTTCAATGTGTTCCAGTCTTCCAATGGCCTCAAAGAAATGTGTTCTGTATCGCCCAAGAAGCCCATTATGGGCTCCCCTGGTGCCATTCCATCTCCAGAAAATCCAGAAAAATCTGCTTCTCCTCTTTTAGAGTCAGAGAACCACATCTTGGAACTTGCAGAAAATCACGTTTTCAAGTCGCCACAGTCATCAAGGGCTCAAGCTGTTCAATCTCCAGCTCAAACTTTTCAATCTCCAAACCATATCTTGCACTCTCCGCAAGCTCGGGTCTCTCAAGTGCAGATCTCATCTCCATCCCCTGTCTTGCAAGCGTCACCCGAATTCACCGAAAATCATAACAAAGCCAGCAGTTCCGAGATTCCAAGAGGATGTGATTCTCCATATTCTTTTGATTCTGATTTCGAAGATATCGAGGATATCACTCGTGCGGTTCCAAACTGGAAAATTCCATCAGAGCCCAATAACAGCATCCGCAATGTCTCCCTAGACTATTGGGAAGCCAACAAAGATAATTGGATCTCAGGATCTCATCAAGCCCGTCCGCTTGTTTACACGTCATCCACGATTGACGCACGCTATGAGCCGGGCTTTCAAAGAGCATCTGTAAGCCCCGACTCGTTCCACGACCCCCTCAATGATGATAACCTCGAAATTAAGAACGACACGGTTTATGACGGAAAGCTGACCCGCAGTATCAGTGCTCCGTCACTTCACACATACCGTGATCTCCAGGACATGCAGTCCAAGAGGTCCACCTTCAGCACGCTGGAGCACACGCTCTATAGGCCAAGTACGCCTCCTGCAACCGAAGCACCCCGGATGAACCAAACCTTGGCTTATCATGCCTCTCAGCGCAGCTTGGGAAAGAACCAATATCCCTACCAGTCGCAGGCCAACTTCTCCAAGAGCGAGTCTGCTTCACAAGAAACATCCCCAATAAGAAAAATGATTGGAAAGCTCAAAATGAGCGGCGAATCATCTTTCAATATGCATAAACATTCCAACTCTTTAGCCACCTCAATGATTTCTTCCACGTCCGGCTTGTCTTCCAAGTCCGGGTCGCCCAAAAAGGTCATAAAGAGTCTCTTTACCAGGTCTCTGTTTGACCAAGGGAAGAGACTTTCTTTTTCCCAGGTGACGAGTTCTCCAACCACGTCTTCCCAAGCGCCGGTCCGCCACAACAAAGCCTCAATGTTTGAGAATAACGTCAGTACCTTCAACTTTGGAGCCAAAACAGAAAAACACGCTTTGGACAAGTTTTGGGAGTTTGAGGCCACTGATCTGGACAAGTCCAGGGTCAGTAGTATGCCCAGTGCCATCATTGGTGAATATGACAAGGAAAAATGGAGGACGTTGAAAGCATTAGAGATGGAAGACTGAATGTAATCAGAAAAAACCCTATGATACCCAATTAACTATTAATGAATGTTTTAAACGATACAAATACTGCTTTAGAAGGTCTTTGGTTCCCATTAGCAACATTTTAAGAAGACTATGTATTTCAAAGAACCCTTCAAAAAGCCCCTAAACCTGTACACCGACTCCACAACAAAATTGTATTAGTTCAACTCCCCACCAAATACATGAAACACATTATTCATTGATTGCACCTCACCAGATCTTCAAGGTTTATTGAAATTAAGATTAGTAAAAAAGAGGGATTGTATGTGAGCTATGTGGGAGAGACGCCCTCCTTATATATTCTCGATATGTTGCAAAAACGTGCATATGCAGCAGCACAATATGAAACACACATGTACACAAAAACACAGTTACTTCCCAAAGGAGATACTTTGTACCCCGCTTTTTGCCACCCTAAAGTATATAAATAGTGGTATGGTCCCACAAAATCTTATTATAGTAAAGTTGACTTCCTTTACAACTTAAGTTTTTTTTCGCATTGTACTGTCAAAATTACCCCAAATCAAATTGTGCTATAAAAGAGAAGCGCCCCCAGAAATCAGAAAAAGCTTAACCACCAGAAATAATACCATGCTTTTTTTTCTGGAACTCTAAGAATTCCTCCAGAAAAATATTAGCTCCAAATTTAGGGGCCTGGGAAAAGCGCTGCAAATTATACTCCATTTTTACTCATTAGGCTGGAGGTGAAGTCGCACCGGAGGCACGGGTGTGTGTTATGTCATCAGACAAACATCGACTTTGAAAAAAAAAAAAACAGACCTTCATTGGTATTGACAAAAATGGACGAGGACGATCTCTTTGGAGTCTTTTCCGAAGCCCCAGCTTCTGCGCCCCACACAGATCTCGGTGCAGGCGTCAAACGACCTTTAGGGGATGAAGCAAACGTTCCCTCTCAGCAAGATGACCGCACAGGCATCAAGAAAGCAAAAGCTCAACAAAACGGACTGCAGAAGGACGACAACAGAAAGCTACAAGTGAAACAAAAAGAGCAGAAGAAAGAAGAAAAGAAGAAAGAAGACAAGAAAAAAGAGGCTGTGGTCAAGGATGCCATTGAAATCGAGGCATCGCGAGATGTGGCTGCCTCTGCAGGGCTTCTCGCAACCGCAGAAGCTAACAAAGATGGTGAAATCAAAATTAAGCATCAGGTCAGACACGAGGTGGCAGTGCCTGCAGACTACCCATATGTGCCCATTACAGAACATAAGAGAGTCAACGAGGCCCGGACGTATCCCTTTGTGTTAGATCCCTTTCAAGACACAGCCATCTCGTGTATTGACAGAAACGAGTCTGTGTTGGTTTCAGCACACACATCTGCAGGAAAAACGGTGGTGGCCGAGTATGCCATTGCCCAATCGCTCCGGGAAAAGCAGCGTGTGATTTACACCTCTCCCATTAAGGCGTTGAGTAACCAAAAATACAGAGAGTTATTGGCCGAGTTTGGCGATGTGGGTTTGATGACCGGAGATGTGACAATTAACCCGGACGCAGGCTGCCTCGTGATGACCACAGAGATTTTGAGAAGCATGCTCTATAGAGGGTCCGAAGTGATGAGAGAAGTGGCATGGGTGATTTTCGACGAGGTGCATTACATGAGAGACAAGTCCAGAGGTGTGGTGTGGGAAGAGACCATCATCTTATTGCCAGATAAGGTGCATCATGTCTTTTTGTCAGCCACGATTCCAAACGCCATGGAGTTTGCCGAGTGGATTGTCAATACCCATAACCAGCCGTGCCATGTTGTCTACACCGACTTCAGACCCACGCCATTGCAGCATTACCTTTTCCCCGCCGCCGGAGATGGTATTCACTTGGTTGTGGATGAAAAAGGAAACTTTCGCGAGGAAAACTTCCAAAAGGCCATGTCTTCAATCAGTGACAACATTGGTGACGACCCTTCTGCCGTTGATACTAAAGGAGGAAAGAAGAAGGGCGAGACCTACAAAGGAGGCACCAAGGAGGGCCCTTCGGATATCTATAAGATCGTCAAGATGATCTACATGAAGAGATATAATCCGGTGATTGTGTTCTCGTTTTCTAAGCGAGACTGTGAGTCGTTGGCATTGAAGATGAGTAAGCTCGACTTCAACAACGACGAGGAGAGAAGTGCATTGACGAAGATCTTTGACAATGCCATCAGTTTGTTGCCCGATGCCGACAAAGAGTTGCCACAGATCAAGAACATCTTGCCATTGTTAAAGAGAGGAATCGGAATTCACCACTCGGGATTGTTACCAATTTTAAAGGAGATCATCGAGATTTTGTTTCAGGAAGGGTTCTTGAAGGTGTTGTTTGCCACGGAAACGTTTTCCATCGGTCTTAATATGCCCGCCAAGACGGTTGTTTTCACGTCGGTGCGGAAATGGGACGGTAATGGGTTCCGGTGGGTTTCTGGAGGTGAGTACATTCAAATGTCTGGAAGAGCAGGACGGAGAGGACTTGATGACCGAGGAATTGTGATCATGATGATCGACGAAAAGATGGAGCCGCAGGTGGCCAAGGGCATGGTCAAGGGCCAGGCCGATCGGTTGGACTCTGCGTTCCACTTGGGATACAATATGATCCTTAACTTGATGCGGGTGGAGGGAATTTCGCCGGAGTTCATGTTACAGCACTCGTTCTACCAGTTCCAAAATGCATCGTCGGTGCCTCTTCTCGAGAAGGAGTTAGCTGTGCTCCAAGACAAGTACGACGACTTCCAAATCGACGACGAGTACATGATCAAGGAGTACTACGAGATCAAGCAGCAGGTTTCGCAATACCAGGAAGACGTGAGGAAGGTGATTACGCATCCCGGGCACATTCTTCCTTTCCTTCAGCCAGGAAGAGTGATCGAGATTCAGATTGGCGAGGATTACTACGGATGGGGAATGGTGGCTACGTTCAACAAGAGAACGCCCAAAAGAAGCCGCGAGATCTTCTCCGACCACGAGTCGTACATTGTGACTGTTTTCGTGTGCACGATGTTCATCGATTCGCCCGTCAATCTCATCAAGTCATTGAACCCCGTGTTTCCCGAAGGAATCCGGCCATCGAAGGACGGCGAAAAGAGCAGGGCTGAATATATTCCCATCACGCTCAACCTGATCCGGCTGATTTCTAGCGTTCGCTTGAAGATGCCTGAGGACTACAAGACATCGACGGCCAAGCGCAACTTGGTCAGAACGCTCAAGGACTTGCCCAAGAAGTTGCCTGATGGAATCCCATTGATGAACCCCATGGAGAGCATGAAGATCAACGACCCCGACTTCAAGACGCTCATGAGGAAAATCGACGTGTTGGAAAGCAAGTTGGCGTCCAACGTGTTGAATGGCCTGGACCGGCTCTCGCCCCTCTACGAGAAGTACAAGGAAAAGATGGACTGCGCCAAGGAAATGATCGACATAAAGGAGAAGATCCGCCAGGCACAATCGGTGTTGCAATTGGACGACTTGAAGCACCGCAAACGGGTGTTGCGCAAGTTGGCCTTCACCACGCAGGACGATATCATCGAGTTGAAGGGCCGAGTGGCCTGCGAAATCTCCACTGGAGACGAGTTGTTGTTGACTGAGTTGATCTTCAACGGTACCTTCAACGACTTGACGGCGGAGCAGTGCGCAGCACTCTTGTCGTGCTTCGTATTCCAGGAACGAGCAAAGGAGGTGCCCCGGCTTCGGGACGAATTGGGCGAGCCATTGAAGGAGATGCAAAACATGGCCAGCAAGCTTGCCAAGACCTACAAGGAGTGCAACATCGAGGTGGTGGAAAAGGAGTACGTGGAATCATTTCAACCCGAGCTCATGGAGGTCACGTACGCCTGGTGCAAGGGTGCAACCTTCACCCAGATCTGCAAGATGACGGATGTTTACGAGGGCTCGTTGATCCGTATGTTCAAGCGGTTGGAGGAGATGATCAAGCAGATGGTGGCTGCGGCTAAGACTATAGGGAACTTGGAGTTGCAGCAGAAGATGACCAAGGCCGCCGAGTTGGTGCATAGAGATATTGTGTCTGCAGGTTCCTTATACCTTTAGATAAACATGAAGCAGGAATAAGGAGTGGTGTATAAATTAGAGGCGAAGAGCAAAAGTTGAACTAGGAAGTATAAGTGAAAGTAAAGTAAATTAAAGTGAAAGTAAGATGTAAGTTTCAAGCCAATTAATTAGGGGCTTGTATGCAGGTGCGTGATCAAAGGCGCGGTTGCCCCATACCACAAGTATATAAGGCACGCCATCCCCAGATTAGTTCAGAACGAAAAGTAGAACAGAGGGAAGAACAAAGAATAGCCAATGCCTTCGGAACTCCTCTATGTCAAGCACAAGGTTTATGTGCACCCCACATCGTCCAAAAAAGACAATGTGGCCGGCTTTCTCTCGCTTAGTCGACCAACAACGGCTACAACCAATAAGGACATTCTCTTGAGCTTTTGTCCTGAAGCCTTGCTCTCCAAAGAAGAGCTCCGCATATACGAAAAGGAAGATCTCAACGATGACCTTGTCAACGAATTGCTGGCCCTCCTGCTCTCCGGAACCCCGGCGCACGTGACCCGAAAACCAGCCCTGGCGCTGTCTCTGTCTGGAAAACAGATAAATCTGGGCAAGAAAGGTCCCGTGGTGCAGACGCCACTGCTGCTGCTTCTGGCCGAGTCCTTCTCCGTGCCGTTGTCTTCAGTATATCTGATCCAGTTCCGTACACCTTCGTTGGGGTGGTGGTACGGGTCCATCATCATCCACACCAAGAGCGGAGAGAAGTTGCCCGTTTTGTTCTTTCATGATGACGAAGCACCTTCCACGCTCATGCACCAGAAACTCAACAACCAGCGGTTTGACCCGTTTGACTCC
>NKZA01000111.1:0-55149 GCA_002374405.1 Metschnikowia cubensis | reverse complement strand
TTTCATCTGCTATATCAGTTAGTAGCCAGTAGTATTTCATTACCACCACCATTGTCCCAGTCTTTTCTTTTTTCTATTTTTTTTTTCTTTTTTTCCTTAACAATAAATCAATCAATTCTTAGCATTTAGCAGTCACAATAGTCATTGTAAATGTCATAGTCATAGCCATAGTCATCAGTAAGTCTCTTCACTCCATGAGGGTCACAAGCATATGTTGCAAGTCGTAGACTCACCTGGTCAAAAGTAAGCTGCAACTGTTCACGCGCTTTGCTCACTTCTTTGTAAAAAGCCCTGATCTTCTCTGACTTCTTCAGCAATACATCGTAAGCTTTCAAGTGCAGGAATTCGTCGGAAAAGTCCTTCTGGTTAACAATGCTAACGCAACAAATCACATACTCCAATTTCTTGGGAGTGAGAGTCTTCTTGCCTAGTTTTTGCACCCAAAGTTTTTGGAACTGGTCCATGTACTGCTCTTTAAGGTCACAAGCATCCATATGACCACTTATCACATTCGTTAAACTCTCAGTGAAGCCGGCCGTGATCTTTTCGATGCTTTCGTTGGCACTGTGGTCCATTTTCTTTATTGATTCCAAGTGTTTCCTCACTGCAACAAGTCTTTGCTCATTTTCATCAACTCCAGTCGCCTTTTTGTCTGTGCTGGCCATGTCGGTGCATATTTTCACAAAGACTTCGCCAGTAACCTGAAGATTTTCAAGTACTGATTTAAGGTAAGTCTCAATCCGGTCATGGATATCAAACTGGGCCAAGAACTTCTTTTTGCATTGATTCATCAAGCCATCCTGTGCTTGCACCAATGCTCGCAAGTGCGAAAGCTGATCAGTGCATGGCCCCAGCAGCACAATCAGAGGCTGGCTCAGGCCCACATCCTGTTTTGAAACACCAATGAAAGAAGGTGCTGGAGCTCCAAAGAGGCCATTGTTTTTAATCTTCTCGAATCTCATTGATTCCTGCTTCTCCACACTTACCACGAGTCTCAAGTAGCTCAAGTACTCATTGATTTTGTTTTCGCACTCAGTAATGCAGAGAATCTTCAAGTCCACACTTAGACATTGTAGCTCGAAGGTGTCTTTGTTGAGACTAGGCACTAAGATGGCTTCCATATCAAGTTGAACCCACAATTGGCTTTTGGGATTGTGGAGCCAGCTATCCACTTGAGACTCTGAAGCGATCGCACTAACAATCTTTTTAACAATGCTGAGAGGAGCTGACTTTTCAGGTGAGACCACCATCTGTGAAGTCTTTGTAGGAACAAAAGCCTTTATAATAGTAAGAGCTTCCAGTTTGCTGCTATCCGATTTCGTACCAGTGGCTTTGGGCAGTGGCCCAAGCTTTAAATTGGCCTTGAGTGAGTGTGGAATCGGTCTAGGGATGAGAGTGCTTGCCTTTGCGGGTGGGTCAAACAACTTCTTGGTTTCAGACCGGGGATATATTTTGAAACTGGCGACAGTGAGAGACTTGAAGGTGTCTTGTCTCACTTGCAAAGGGGTGAGTCGAGGAATTTCATCCTCAATCGCAGCTATGACCTTGTCACCATGGTCCGCGTTGGAACTGTTATCAAATGAATTTAGGGCGAGTGTCAGATCAGGTAAGGGGAGCGACTCTGAAACATTCAGTGAAGCTTTTGAAGCTTCCTTGACTGTGTTAACTTTGACTTCGTTTGCATTTTCCGCGGGTTTGACTGCTGTGACTTCGGAGAGTCTAAATTCTCTCTTTGGATGCAGTAAGTTCGGAATCTGAGAGGCATTCAACTTGTTGCATGGTACCAATGGGTTCCTAGTGTGAGAACGGGCAGATTTCCTTGCACGCCTATTGTCAATGGCATTCAGGTGGTCGAGCTCCTTGTTGAGCTTCACTCGAAACTTCGAAATCTCTTGTTTCTCTTTGTAGTGAGCCCGTGACAAGGCCACAAATTGGGCAGGACTCATGTCCCCGTAGGGATTATGGGAAGGGTCATTCCAGTTAATTAAGTCCTCGCTAACTCGTTTGAAACCCACTCTCAACGCAAATACTCTGAACTTGCAAAAAGCGCGACTTGCGGAAATCCGGCGCACTTTCTGATCTTCAACCGGACACTCTCGAAAACGCACACTGGCGTTCTTTGGATGTAGCATGGATTGTGCTTTTTCCAAAGTCGAACCTTGTCGAAGATTTTGCTCCATTTCTTGGTTGCTCGAAAGTGGGCCGCGTGTTTATTGTGTTGCCTCTTGAGATTCTTCGGCATTGGTGCGTTTTCGCACCCAGTTCCGGGTGCGGCGGGCATTTCCTTTTTGAACAAAGTAAAACCTTTTAGCAGCAACAAGCCCCGGAGCTTTTCCAAAAAGGTAAATTTTGGTCTTTGCACAGTATTTGGAAGCTCCTGATATGTTTCCCCACTTAAAGTGTCAAATATTGGTCTATTTGAGCAAGTTTCAGGAGACTCAGAGTCAGACACCACATCGGAATCCCATAGATTGAGATGTTGCCTAACAGAGTTAAAATCACTGTTTCTAGTAGTAGCTCTGTTAGTTGTAGTGGGTTTCATGTTCTATTTGAAGTGAGGGTTTCTCTTTCCACTTTTTGTGGCCGCGAAAGCTGGTTGGTTCTGTCTCATGGAGAACACGGTTGGAATTAATTTCAAGATTTGAAGAAATCCAAATAAATTCAAAGGGGTTGGAGTTTCTTGTCTGGTCTCGAGGCATCAAAAGGCAAAGTGTTCTTTGCTTGATGGATGGTGGAGGTAAGAAAGTGGTTGGCACAAGAGAGTAGTTCACATAAATCCGTGAGAATAAGCACATAGCTCCACACGACCACAAACAGTAGCACATGAACATTCGCTAAAATAAAATTTGTATTTTATGCAGTATTGAAAATCTGAATTAGATATTAATTTTGGTGAACTCGGTTTGACTAGCGAATTTTAATATTATCACTAATGCCACAACACAACAGCTGCGATCTCGATTAATGACTGTGAAGTCTTTACCCAAGATTCATTCTAAACGAAGCAGCTAGAAAACTGTTTTAGTAAAGTGATTAATATTGATTTAATAGTTTAAGTTCTGTTAGAATCTTGCTTTAGGGCACTTGGATCTGTGGATTCACTTGAAACTGCTCGATATACCGTCTACATACGATACTCTGCACTATACTATATTTGGCAGTGAGCATAATATAACAAGTACCAGGAATAGAGTCACTAGAGTATGCGTTGACTTTCATTCCCAAAATAAGCCAAATTATGGAGTGTGTTTTTCCACGGTGTGTATCCTAATCTGGGGCTCATGCATACTGACAAACATTGAAAATCTTCTTAGTGTTTTCTGAAAGAGCCTGGTATTGTATCTTGGATGCAATACGCCTTTGTATTGTCATCGTATGAGTGATTCCAGAACATCTTGTTTATTTCCTAAACTTGAATTTCTTTTAACGTGTGAATTTAAGAACTTTACTTTCGGTAGAAAGACAATTCCAAGTGGAGAATAATCTTTCCCTTCCGATTAAAGTCACTAGAGGCTACACTGCCCCTGTGTAGTTTAACGANTTCCCTTCCGATTAAAGTCACTAGAGGCTACACTGCCCCTGTGTAGTTTAACGAGTACAGTGCTTTTCAAAACTATTCAAACCAACGCGGCACTATTAAACAAACCAATGATTCAAAAAGTTTTGTACCCCTTCGCCCAGTGTTTCAAAACATGGCATAATAGTTTGACACCACCCTTCATCAGAATCATTATTTTGAGATGTTGAATCTTGAGCATTGCCTCATATGTAGTATATTTATGAGTCTTGCAGTACCAGTGATGGGACCAAACGGACGGAACTGAACTGGAGAGGTATGAAAAGTTTTGAATTATTGGTTTGTTCAATTTAGCTAGTGTGATTTGAATCGTTTTGCTGCGCTGGTTTGAATAGTTTTGAAAAACACTGTAACACGAGCTAAGGAAGAACCGTGAAACCGATGTTGTCTGATACTAATCGTAGTATTGTATATCATCTATCTATTAGTGAGTGTTTTTAGTATATAGTGATTAGTCCATACTAGCAAACCCCAGCCCAGTTTTTGATACAGACACAGGTACGGGTTTTAAAACTATTCAAACCAGCGCGATAAAACGATTCAAACCACACTAGCAAATTAAACAAACCAATCATTCAAAAAGTATCGTACGCCTTTCACTCCAGTTCCTTTCGGTTTTGAGTCTTGACTAATATTGAAAGACTCCTAAATTTATTACCTATTAGACAATCATCCAGATATAACATTTCATCACATTGAATTTTGATTAAAGTTAGTGTGAAAGATTAAGCCTTTTGGTTTGAAAGAGTGTGCGAAGGATTGCGAAACATTTTGTCGCTTTGGTTTGAATAGTTTCAAAAAACACTGTAGTAACTCCCCAAATGGTAATGTTTCACACCACTTTAATTAGAATTTAATATTCTGAAATGTTGAAACGGACGTATATGCAGTACATCTTGGGTTATTTATACCCGGCGTCTTACATACTACTATTCTTGAATAAAAACCTTACACATGTTAAATTACCAAAGTTCTTAAGGAGAATGAGAAAAAAAAAGAGTGAAGAAAGGAGTGAAGAAAGGAGTGAAGAAAGGAGTGAAGAAAGGGGAAAAGAACGAGGAAAAGAAAAGGGAGAGGAAGAAGACACTGTTAAGAATTGTAGCATACACTCCCGTATTCTGGAACAGTTATCAAGTTAAGTTCCAGCTACTCACTTTAGACTTTAGTAATCATCTTAATCATGCATATTAGGATCTGTATCTAAGCTTATACTTTGAGATCCCTTTTCTCTACTTCTATCCTCCTACCATGAGGATCCTCATCCCTTCTTATAGACTCCATCTGTCCCAGTACTCCGTCTACTACTCACATTGTCTCCTGCAAGTCAACGCCCAGAGAGCTAGACAAGAGCTAGACGAGAAACCCTATGCTTCCCCTTTTGTTTCATCTGTAAACACTCACTTGAGCATGCTTTACTCTCATGGGCTGATGCCTTCAACCCATGCAGTACAGTCACATATGATGGTGCCTTCATCCCATCCAGTACATTCACGTGTGCTAATGCCTCAAGGACTACGAAACATTTTGTGGCGCTGGTTTGAATCGTTTTGAAGAACACTGTATACTGTTGCATTATACTAATGATATTAATAATCTTTAACCGATTCATTTTTCTGAAATAAAAAATCACTAGATAGAAATGCTTCACATCTTGTAACCCAGTCTAACAATGGTAGCACACCTGGTGTACCCTTTTTGCATCCATCGCCTTTCATGCAGGAGGTGGTAAAGAACACATGTCTCGCGTATTCCATACTTAATCTTAGGGTCGTGCACTAACCATGTTATACAGACAGTAGACTCCTTAAATCTAAAAAACCCTAAAATTTATTTCTACTCAAATAGATAGACTTTTATCTTTAGAAAAAGTCTCAGAAATGTTTCAAACACCTCTTTAATACTAAAAAAGCAAATGGTGTGCATATAAGCAATATATCTAGTACACTTCACGTCCTACGCTTCTTAGCATTCAAGCTCTCAGAAATTACACTTATATAAAAGGATTTGATTGGTAAGTTCCATTATATCAGTTTTTCTTGGTAAAAAAGGTCTGGATGAATGATTTTGCCTGAATAACCACTTGCTTTTACTGAAGTAACCACATGCCTATTCATGGAGCATCTTGGCAGTACTCTTGGATCAAGAGGACGGTGATTCGCCATCCTGTGAACGGCTTTGGGTGTAGTGGTGTACGGCTGTTTATAACAATAAGGAGGTACGGAGGTAAATAGCCGGGAGGTACGGATGTGAGTATGATTTTCATGTACAGAACGCGATGCTCTGCCAACCCCACAGTTAACCAACATCCGTCTCCCCAAACAAGTCCCCCCAGCCCATTTCCAGCATAAGATTCTCCTTCGATGAAGCCCAAAAAAGAGGCTTCCATTGATACGTTGGCGCTCACGGAGTCGCTTGGGCTCAAAACCCACCGCAGGGAATGCCGCAAAACATGGCTGAAAGACGAAGACCAACGGCTTTTGGACCGGCTAAACGCGTTTTATCCGCATCAGATGGCCAGCAAAACTTTGGACGCACGCGAAGTTGACTGGGACACGATTTCGGTGGTTTTTTCGGGAAGACGCAAGGCCAACGACTGCAAAAAGCGCTGGACAACTTCTTTAAATCCCCATCTTCGTCGTGGCAAGTGGACTGAGGAGGAAGATCGTCATTTGGTGGAAATGTACAACAAATACGGTGCGTTATGGCAGCAGGTAGCTCTGCACATAGCTGGTCGGACAGAGCACCAGTGTCTGAAACGGTATTTCGAGGTTTTGGACCCTAGTGTGGCCAACCGGCTCCAACCTTGGTCAGAGACCGAGGATTTACGGCTTATTGATCTTGTTGAGCAGTATGGCACAAAGTGGCGGACTATAGCTCAGAACCTTGAGTCCCGGCCGCCACTTACTTGCAGGAACCGGTGGAGGAACCTCCTTACTCTGGTAGTTCGGGAGCGGGCGAGTGCCCCCATCATGTCACGTATGTCGGAGGTGGCAGGGGTGATTAAGGAGGAGGATCCAGGAGATGGACCTCGGCCTGACAATAACTCTGATAAATCGCCCAATTCGGTGACTTCCGACACCGGCAACGTCGAATCGTCGTATCCTGAGGCTAGACCTTCGCCTGCGTCGTTCACCGAAAGCGGCGCATCTTCCGCATCCGTTTCGGCTCGGCCTCCTCTTTCACAGCTACTACAGCCGAAAATTCAAAACTCCGTACATCTGGAGCCGAAGATGGCGCAACCTGCTCTCTACCAATCGGGAAGGAATACGGAGGCGGAGCTTTTGGCACTGGTTCGTGCCTCCGCCAGACTACCGGCCACCACCGAATGGCTGTATGCACTCTCACTGCTAAATAGCTCATCGGGCCGGTACCCGGAGATGGAAAACGGACAGGGGCCGGAATTTTGTGCTCCAAAAGGCTTTATTGGCTCCATGCATTTTGTGGAAGCCCTCATCCTGCATGCAGCACGGCACAACGTCAAGATCGAACTCCACCAGCACCACTATTACCGGAACGAGTATTTGCCTATGCACGATCTCCAAACCAGCCAGCCGTCGCCACAGAGTAGCCACAGCTTTTCTGGCAGCGACCATGGCTCGGACCGGAAGTTGCCACAGCTCTACAATCTCGGGCCTGATATGCACGTGACTCGCTTCCAGCACTTCAACTATCTTCCGCCACTGACGCCTCTTCCACAATTGCAACTGTCTAGCAACCTGCCCGATGGCCACAGAGTGCCGGTGAGCCGTGAGAGTAGCACTGAAAGCGGTAAGGAATCGGACCTACGACGGCTCCTCAACGCCCAAGAACCGTATGCAGGAAACACAGGTTCGGGCGACCAAATGGGTACTCTGGTCCGGAGAAGGACACTGGCTGACATTCTGGCTGCTCCCAAGCGGCAGCGCATGACGTCAAATCCCGAACCTGACGAAGGTCTCGATTTTTTCGAGTCCATTAGGACGCTTCACAAGCAAGACCCTGGAGGGCAGGCCGACGAGGATAACAAAAACCATCTGCATGTTAACTTTCTTCCTGTTTCCCAACATCACCCGCTTCATTCTACCGGTGATACTCCAGGACCCGAAGATTGGGGTATTGACGAAGATGACGAGGACTTCATGAGTGCTTTTGGCCTCTACGCCCACATGCGAGATAAACCGTTCGAGCCACAGATGACAATGGACGATGCCGATGAGTTTTTTCCGTTCAATCCTTCTTAAATTAGTATTAAGGGACTTGTACACACGTACAGCATGAAAAAGTATTATCTGCAGCGTAGTTCAAGTAAGAGGTCACCATCGATAGGTGATTTCTCTAGAGGTATTATGGGCTGCACACTTTCTTGAATAGACCATGCCATTAGAATTTAACTGGTATTTAATCTCAAATAGTTATCTGTTCAAACATGGTGACAACTGTAATTTAATGCAGGTATTAAGAGGGTCACAAGAATCTAGTACTATAGGAGTGCATACAAGTAAAAAAAAAAATCAAGAAACTATTTTTATTTTCTAATGACTTTATTTTTCTAATGACTTTATTTTTCTAAGGACTTTATTTTTCTATTCAGAAATGAGGAGATAAAGTGAAAACTATAATTTCAAAAAATGTACCACAGCTAATACCACGCTGACCAGTATAAGAACAAAATAGGACACAGTAATATATGATGCTAGTTTGAATAGTAAAACAGAAAATAGAGTAAAGATTAAAGAAGGTTATTAATTCAATAGGTCATAGATTATAAAATTTTACAAAAAATTCCATGAAGTTTAAAGTATTGTAGAGCGTAAATTTTGGTAGAGAGTAAACTGAAGAAAGTGTAGAGTATAGTGTCAAAATAAGTGTAGGAAAACCATTGGTGATGCTCGAATTCTCTACATAATTGGATCTAGGCTGTCTAATCTTAAATTGGTCATTCTATGATGCCGTCGCAATATTAAATGGTAGATTGCCGTTTATTATGAGCCTTCACCGCTATCGTCTGCCTTCTGAGTTTTGTACCCACCGCCTCTTTCCAAAAAATATTCCTACTCAGGTTCCTCCTTTGGAAAATTCATCTACTAATGAACACAAGTAAATAAGTACTAGGCACAAAGACTAAAGAGTCCAACAAAAAGTATGAGTATGAGTATGAGTATGAGTATGAGTATGAGTATGAGTATGAGTATGAGTATGAGTATGAGTATGAGTATGAGTATGAGTATAGTATGAGTATAAACCTGAATATAATGAAGTATATGTAGATGAGCAAGAATTTTCTTGAAGTTGATATAATGAGCGGCCGTTTAAAATAGACATATAAAATAGTTATGGAGAGATATAAATTGATTTATAAATTATAGTTGATGGACTGATATATAGTAATTTATAGTGATATATATGGTAAACAGATAACACTTTTGAGTAGTAAAAAGTGGGCAATGAATCTAGAATCAATTCTTTATACACAATACTAAGGAACATGGTATAGAGTAATCGTATAAATTATGTGTAGGATTTACCACTTTTAATGTTCTTTTAACTGATCACCATTTGGAATATTTAAGTAGGACCTCAAAAACTAGTCACATGTATCTCCAAGACCTATTTATCTGTGACTCAAGTACTAGTCATATAACCTAATAAAATAAGCAATTGCCTATTTCGATAAATATAGATTTTGCCTAACTACTCCACTCCTCTATACACCACTCCCATGATTCTATACCCTACACTACTGAATAATAGAATAAGCTAGCTACAGTAACTACTACTGAATATGTGATGATTACTTAAGATAGTGAACATTCCACGATAGTAAAATACTACTACACTAAAAAGACTCAAACCACTGAGTTGTACTATCATTAATTTCTGATGGATCTTTACTTAGCAACAGTTGACTGATGAGCAGTTAGCAATGGGCCGAACTTGAGTAAGATAGACTCAGTTAAAGTTTGGTAAATTCAGATAGATTAGTTAAACTCACTTAAAGTTCTGTAGATATACCCAAGTAGTATGATAGATAGTAAGATAATCCATAGCAGTGGATATCTTAACTAAAACTCCCAATCTAGTGTAATAGCATGTAAGATCACCATGAACAATTTTGTCCCTTTTGCTGAACATCAAGGTACGATTGAATGTATTAATCCATCAAATACTTCCAAGTTTTACTAGCCACCTACATGGTTCCCTGAAAATATTAGTGACCTTATTTCATTGGATATCAGAAAAGAGGAGAAAAAGGAAAGCTATGTACAAAAAAACCTTCAAGCATGACATTCATGATATTGTGTCATGTACCAAAATGTAGTGTATCATTTACTAGATAGTGTGCTCTATCCTTCTTAGTGAAAATATCCTTGTTAGTGTATCATCCTTAGTGTATATGACCTTGATGAATTATATACCTACTATACTGTACTAATGTAGCAGTTAATCAACACTGTCCGGTAGAATAAAATAAAGAATGGTATAGTAAACTATGGTAGTGAAGAGTAGAGTAAACTATAGTAGTGAAGAGTAGAGTAAAGTACAGTATAGTGGTATTTTATACATTGCTAAAAAATGCAGTGGTATTTTTTTAGCGGAGTGTATTCTAGTGTAGTGTTGTACACAATTTCACATAACAATTGAGTACAGTGGTAAAAAATCACAGTATAATAAATCTTAGTATAGTAGAGGAATGTTAGTATAGTACAATATAGAAAGATAGTATAACACAGAAGTACGTTTACTCTGTATATGGTACTCTACATGCCCTGCTTTATATGAAGTACTACTACTCTAGATAAAATTTATGAAGCGATACTTGTATGATATTGATTGGGACTCAGACTAAAAATCCTCCTGTCGATCAGAGCAGTAGAGCAGTGGTAGAGTATCACACAATATAGAAGATAGCCTACAGAGATCAACCTAGCCGTATGAATAATTCGAAACCATATCTAACCATCGAATTTTGAATCCAACACCACTGGTTGGGTTTGAACCAAAACTGCGCCTTCAGGATCTGACCACCTGCACACAAACAGCCCTTCAGATCTTGGTGAATCCACAAACCCAGTCTAAAGTATCCTGCTCTGGATATGCATAGCCTTGGACTCTTTCTAAACTGGAAACTGGTACTAAACTGCTGTTCTCCCAAAATTCCTGCATATACACCAGGGTGACTTGAGCTGTTCGGTCAGTGACCAAGACAATGTCCACGTGCGTACCTACGATATCCACAACTTGCATAGGGCCCCATGACTTGCATTTCAGGGTACTAATTGCATTTCGGCAATACGTGTCCTGCATACCAAAAGGGTATAACTGACTCATTGGCCAATTTGCAGTTTCCCTTTTTTTTTTGGAATTGTTAAATTTTAGGCCCCGCTCTTTTTACCACGTTGTGCGACTGCCTCAAATCCTGATTCCTGTAGATTCCAACCTGATCCAACCTGATCCAAAAGGATCCACGATGATTTTCCAGCCTGTAAATTATGATCTGTAATTTTTCTTTTAAAATAACCATCTGGGTAGCCGTGCACGTGACCTAATCCAAGAATGCCATTAACATTGATCCGCCTCTTTAATCCACCAAAGTATTCCATTGAAAATTTGACTTATTCTCTTTCTCGTATTTCCTTCACATTTCTACGATTCCTCCTCCGCTAATCTCTCCATTTCCACATTTCTACAGGTTCACATTTTTAACATTTCCACATTTTAACATAATCACTCATTCACAATTTCACCATATTTTCACCTTCTTCTTTTCATTCTTCTTGGTTTCTTTTCCTTTGTCGTCTGCTTCTTATACTTTCATTGCCGTTTTGGGCTTGCCCTGCCTGTACTTGTCGAACGCATCGCTTTATCATGCTCAGGGCCGCAGCGCGCCTCCACAGAAAGTGATCGACCGTCGTAAGTACAACTGATTTGGTAGACATTATCCCCGGTGCACCCCGGAACTCAGCCTTTTTATCAGCTCCTCCCCACACCTCTGTACGCTATCCCGGACTCTTATTGACCATTTTTAAACTGCTTTTTTACCTCCTGGCTCCAGCATAAGGAGTCCACAGCCCAGTCACTCCGGCACATCTTCCATCAGCGAACCTATCCACCGTCATCAGCCATCAGAACCACTCGCCATCAGCCATTATCAGTGAACCAATCAAAAGTCATTAGTCACCATCATCAGTCATAATCATAACTGTCATCAGCCAACCGTTCAATTTATGACTTCTCGAAAAACTCCCCATGCTATGGATGTGGCCCAGGACTTGCAGGTGCTAGTAGCCCGGGAGTTTCGCCAGCTTCAGCGAGACTCCAAGCTCCAGAACATGTCCATCTTCGACTTGATCGACCACTGCACCGATACCTTTGAGTATGTGCTCTCCACACTGGACAGTTTGGCACGGTTCGTTCAGGCATACTTGATTTTCAATTATTTCATCAACAATTTCATCATGATGCACTTCAACGGTTTTCAGGACTTCCTTGAGTCCGCCCACCACGATTTTGTGCTCTACTTGAACTTGTACAGCTTTTTCAAGTTCGAGTCCGACGCAAACGAAACTCTGACCCTACCGAAAAACGGCAAGGTCTTTGAGTATTCGGGTCTGCATGTTCATCTGAGCAAGGTGATCGACGTGATCCTCGCATACCTCCAAGAAAACAGTCTTCTTTCTTTTGACATTGCTCTTCTCCACAACTGGCTCGATACGTATATCGAATATTATCGTCATAACGAGGGAGGCCCGGCCGGTTCCGACAGCCCAACCAAAAAGACAAATCCACACACAACAAATTCTAAAAGAGCGAACCAATCAGAGCAGAGTCCAAAAACGTCCCATAAAAGGAAACCGTCAAAAACAAGTCCAAGATTACCAGGACCAACCCCCGAAATGTCAGGGTCCCAGATACAGTCACCTGTGTCGACGTTTCGGTCTCCCGACTCCAAATTCTCCGCTCGTTTCGAGGACCTTGACTTTTCCGACGATGACCTATTTGAATTCAACTCCAAATTCCCCGATCTTGCTCCTGACAAATCTCCAAGCCTTCTGGCTCCATATCCCGTGGAGACTCCAAGAACAGCCACTTTACCATACTCAAAAAGTCAGATGAATGAGAAGGGTGTTCGAGAAAATGGAAACATTCATGGGGATCAAAATGGCATGAATGGAAGTCAAAATGGAGTTTATGCAAATGGAATAAATGGAGGTCAGAATGGCATTCAAAGGAACCAAAATGGAGCTTATGCAAATGGCATGAATGGAACTCAAAATGGAGGCGGTTTCTTGCCTTATTCTTCAAGACCGCCTGTTCCCGTTCCAAGTTCCAATGAATACATAAGAAATGGACAGTATGAGCGGGGCCGATCGGAAACTCCCCCCAATCCTCCTGCTCATAAGAATCCAGTGCAGCATTTCCCACTCCATCAGAATCCCCATCAGAATCCCCATCAGAATCTCCATCAGAATCGCCATCAGAATTTCCATCAGAATCCTCCTCATCAAAATTATCCAGTTCCCCAAAATCAAATCCCCCCGCATTATCCAGTCCATCAAAATCCCATCCAACAGAATATTGCAGGCCATTCAAATATCCCAGGGCCGTTTCCGTATCAAAATATCCCAGGGCAGTCTTCAAACCCAAATCTCCAATACCAAGCGCCAGGGTTCCAATATCAAACATCCAGTTATCAAGGGCTGAATTCGCAAGTCACCCTAAATGGAACCCCCGGCAAACATCGCCAAGCAAACCCCTTACTCCGGGATTATGCTGTGTGTGGGCTCAAAAACCTCGGCTCATCTTGTTACATCAACCTGACGCTCCAAGTGCTTGCAGCAATTGGTTTTTTGGGAAAGTTCTTAGCGACCGCCAACAAGACCGGGCGCATTGCTCCAAACTCGCTGACAGATGCCATGTTTGGCCTCATCAGTACCTTCAACGCCAACGGTGGTGCCAACGTGGCCCCCACCAAGTTCCTCCGCATTTTGGCCTCGGCGAAACCAGACTTCAACATTCCTTACGAGCAGCAAGATGCACAGGAGTTTCTCTTATTCCTATTGGACAAGATGCACGCCGAATTGGCCACCAAACCCACTGATACGGAGGAGTTCGTGGACTACTCCAAGAAATGGAGAATTAACGTCAATCCCAAGGAGAAAACCGAGTACTATAAGTGGTACAACGGACTTTTGAAGCAGGAGGGAGAATCAATCGTCAACGACATTTTCCAAGGCCACATCCAGAGTAAATTGCTCTGCAATACGTGCGGCCACCATTCCATCAGCTATAGCTCTTTCAATATCCTATCGCTCCCCATACCTGGAGGAAATGATCAACATGTGGATTTGACAGACTGCCTCAAGTACTATACGCAGGACGAGGTCTTGAGCGGAGAAAATGCATGGCGGTGTCCGAAATGCAACAAGGAAAAGTCTGACGAAAGCAATCCCATGGATATTGTGTTCCAGCCAAAAAGAGGCCTATTCAAGTTTTCCAAACGAAGCAAATCGCCGGGTAAAAAGGCTGCTGTGCCTGTACCGCCCACCACGAATATCTCCATCAAGCAGCTCAGCTTTATCAAGCTTCCGCCGGTTCTTTTCATCCACCTTTCTCGGTTTTCAATGCTCAATGTCACTGATAAGTTGAACACCGACATCATCTATCCATTGAGGTTGAAGTTCAACCACACGTCCCACGACATATATTATAGCTTGACCGGTTTGATTAACCACTTTGGGACGCTTAAATCGGGCCACTATACGTCGTTAGTCAATAAGCGCAAGGTGCCAAAGGGCGAGGACGCCTTGGCGAACCCTTTTTGGTGCTATTTTGACGATGACAACGTGCGGCTGAATGTGAAGCATGGCGACATCGCTTCTTTGGACGGAAGCTCGCTTCACTCCCGGGACGTCTATGTCTTGTGCTATGAGAGAATGTAGCACCAAAAAAAATCCATAGAAATATATCAGCATATGAAACAGTTATCAAATAGTAAAAATTTGATATGAGTAAAGTAATATCAGATTCCATTAAGGCATCGAGTGTCGATCCTAAGTCCTAAATTTTCGAACACTCTCATTATAGTGTTAAAACTCCCTTTTCTTTCCATAGCTAGTCATCGTCAGTGGCAAACACAGACTTTGCAGGAGCTCGTTTTGGTTTAAGTCCCTTTAATGATAGAGAAACTGGACGAGAGGGAAATTTCTCTTTGTCCTCTTTTTCCCCTTTATCCTCTCTCTCTTTTGGCTCCTCTGATTCCGCTCTTTCATTCCCAGCTGCGACCTGAGACTGTAGAAACTTCATAGAAATATCCTCATCGGACTTGAGGTTTTTCTCTCGCTCTTGGCTCGTATCCACCAGACTATCAACATACTTGATATATAAATTGAACTCGTCCTCGTCTGGCGGAATATCCACACGCACTTTTCCCGTGGTACCCAAATACTTCACGAACGATGTAAGAGAGGACCATCTTGTGGCATTCATGTGTACGTGGTCCTTATCATTGAGAATGTACTCCTGGTAGTACTTGTTGGCAGAGACCTTTTTTGTGCCGTGGTTAATCCGGAGAAGGTGGAGGAAGTCCCTTTCGAAACGGGCCAGAAATTCTGCGATTGTTCGTCCAGCTGAGCCGTCTTTAGAGAGATTGGATATTCTGCCGAGGTGGGATGGCGAATTGAGGTGGTTTTTGAACCCGTTGGAGTCTCGGCATTGTTTCAGACAAAGCTGGCAGTAGTACCGGAGTTTCTGGAGCCCTGAAGCTTTGAGCTGCTTGGACTGGTACTTGGCCGTGCCAAATCCCGCTTTGGCCATTGTATACGAGATGAATTTTCAAATGTTCCGGTTGCTTCCGAATATAAATATCCGAGTTAAAAGAGGCTGAGCTTGTTTCCGTCTGATAAGTATCTGATATCACGCATATGACACATCACGTGCGGGATGAGCTGGGGTACTGTACACAGACACAATCTGTGCACTCTTATCCACGCCAAAAGCAGTTGCAACTCTTATTTCACATTGACGTGAAAAAAATTGATATTAAAGTTATGGACCTTCTAGTGCTTGATCTTTTGTATAAATTCTGATCACAATTGTAGCATTGGGTTATTATTGATTGAAGTATAAATAGCTGATTATGCCTCTACTTGATAGGAGCTGTTGATGTAGAAGTTGACTGCCGATTTTATGTTTGCTCCCTTGATCATACTTATTCTAAATTGTTAGTTTCTCTGTTCAGTGCCGTAAGCTTTAAATGTAGTAAGCCTATCCAAATTGTAACATGTGTTTTTCGTTGTCAAAGAAGCCGTCATAAAAAATAGAGGTAAAAATAGAGGCAAGAAAAGAGGAAAGACCTTCTTATTTATAACCAAAGAATATGCTTGTTTGTTTCAGCTGAATTTTTACAACACGCAGTTTCAGCTCGTTTGCTGCACCTCCTTTGTTTCAGCTGCACGTTTGACCCCGCTGGTTTCCAATGATATTTGCAACCACTAGTTGGTACAGATAGACTGCATGTTTCAGTGGAAGTAATTACAAGCTTCCGGTGCTTTGGCTTCCGTAGTTTGATGCACGTTGCCCCCACTTTTGTCATACATTGTTGAGGGGTTTTGCAGCCACTCGCGCTCTGGGTATATAATGAACCCTTTACCCAGAAAAGACCAAGCGAAATTTGAAAAGCATCCTCAGAGAGCATCTAGCTAATTTTGGGTTTCGGATGTTGGGGACACTTTTCGTTTAATTTGGTGTATGGAGAACTCAAAGTCGTATTCAAACCGGATACTGGTGGGCAAAAGGGCAAAAGGACATTTGCTGTCTGCTTAGATAGTGGACAATTTAGTGGCAAATCGAATAAAGAATTTGGAGGATTCAACTCTATTCATGAAGATACGAAGCTATGAAAGAATGATTCACAAAAAAAGGATTATACTTTATCGGTCTTTTCTGCAGGACCAACATCCCATCGCGATCACACACGCCTATTAGTACATCACTTATCTACATGAAACAGTTTCAGTTGACCATATTTCCTCGCTATTACACGGCTCCTGTCCTCAAGAGGTACACCCCGTTAAAGTCTCCGGTTTCTCTATGGTGGTTTAAAAAAGTGCCTCCAATTGCAAAGTACTCGGGCGCAGTACTATCAACTGCCCTTGCTCTTACCCATGTCCATCCCAACGTGCTTGGAACTGTGGCACCACCCGTCTTACTAGCCACATACTATGCGGGAGCAAAAGCAGAGAAGCTTAGCTACAAAAAACTGTTGCAATTGATACAGGGAGGAACGGAGGTCACGTGGCGAATCAAGACCTACGACGAGACATCGATTGAGAACGTCAAACAGGGCATTGAAAGTGAGTACGATGACTTCAAAAAACAGGTACAAGAAAAACTCGAGGGCCAGATGATTGACTTTTTTGTGGAGCTTGAGAAAAATGGGGCTTCGTCCTGGACAAAGGACGTGATTGATGAAAACAAGCAGATTGTCTTTCATTTAGGAGAACCCGAGACTTTTGTGAATCTGAAAGCAGAAAGCGAGGATTCAGAGGAAGCTGTTCAGTTCATCAGCTTCTCCATACCATACTATGCCAAGAAGAAAAGGTTGGGAGTGGTTCAGGTATCCATGCTCGAAAGAGAAAAGGGCGAGGGATGCGTGGATTACGGCGTTGCTACACAGCTTTGGACCTATGAGATTTTTCCAAAACCAAAACGGATTTGTTGAGTACTCTATGAAATTACTGGAATTCAAGCTATTTAAAGCTGAACAAACATTAGGCTTGATAAATATTTTGAAGCATTGGGCTCATTAGATACTTTATGTTTTAAAACTGAGCTTGGTGATGATCAGCGGCCAAAGAAATTCCTGGATGCTTCCTGAAACGAGTGCCAGGAGTTACAATTGGAAGATTCTGCTATGGAATCCAAATCTGGTATCCACAGCTGGATATCTGCGATTCTCTTGCCGGTGTTGGGATGGGTTGATAGGAAGTCCTGCATGATACCAGCCTTACTGGCAGTATGCTCGAACTGGTCCATCCTTTTCCAGAAGTTGTCCGCCTCGTGAACATTGAAACACAGCCGGGCCATCAATTCACATCCAATATGGTCGGCCTCGGACTCCATTTCCCGAGATGACGGCATCTGAAACAAGCCGGCAATCAACAAGTCGTTAAACCATGAAACACCGGTGACCAAATACAAGGCCGTGGACAACATAATATAGATGGGCTGCTTGCTGAGCTGCTCGGACGAATGGTGTGCCAATTGGTGAGATAATTCGTGGGACAACACCGTGGCCAAGCCATCCTGGTTCTTGCAAATGGGAAGAATAGAGGAGAATATGAAAATTTTACCATTTGGAAGAATGAAGGCATTCGGGGGTTCCTGAGGGGTAGCCTGTATGATGTGGATAGACCAGTTCAACGACTTGAGGTGCTGCACCTGCTTCTGGTCATGCGTGTTAGCAATGGCGCTAGAAAGCAAGCGGTTCATGATGCTGGAGATCTGGCCGTAATAAGGGCTGGAGCGGTCGATGATGCGGTTCTGGTACTGTGCCAAGATCTGGTGGTATGAATAATCGCCGATCTTCTTCTCTAGCCAATAAGGGACCCAGAGGACCCGAAGACGATGTGTGAAGGGTGCCTCGTTGAGGTTATAGACGTATAAGCCTCCAAGCCCAACGCAGGTGTAGATGAAGTGTTTGCTCTTAAGGAAGGTGCCCAACTCGAAAGAGGGACCTCTCTTGCTGTTGAAACGCTGATACGTTGCATAAGGCCGATGCTGTTTTGGGAAGGTGATTCGAGGCCTGGGAAAACGGAATATGGGGGAAAAGAGTCTCAGCCCTAAAATGAATTTCATTGTCTATGAAATGTTCGTGGTACTTCCCGCCGCCTGAGGTGAATCGGTGCACACTCCCGTGCATCCGAAATATGCAAAACACCCGTGCACCCGAAATACTCGCACCCGTGCATCCACTAATGTGCATTCATGAATGCTACTTGAAGATGACAGCAGGGCCATCATCAAAGTCGGTGTCTGCAGTAATGTTGTTGTCGAAGTTATCCTGTAAGCTCAATGTAGGCTTGCCCTCGACCGCCTTGGCTCTGTAAGGGTGTGACCTGTGCAGGCCCAGGTCGGCAATGGTGAACTGGGCCAGCTTGATGTCCTTAGAGGGGGACCACTCCCCCGAAATGTTTTCGGAAGCAGACTTTAGTCTCTTGGGCGACCCATTGATCAAAGCCTTCTGTGTGGGGAACTTTTCGCTGAACACGTGACCGTGGAGCTGCTTGGCCAAGTTATCCAAAGAACGGTCCAGTCGGTTGACCCCTATTAGGCTATTGGATTGACTCTGGATGCTTTGGCGATCGGATAAAATGGCGGGTGGTTGGGAGAAGTCAGCTGCGGTGGCCAGAGATCCGTTACGAGGTGTTTTGTCCTCCGGTTCGGCGATGGGGATGAACGAGTCATAGAAATCATACACGGAACCTGATTTCTTGTGGTCACGCGCCAGGCCGTTCCTGGGCACTATGCTGACGGCGGTGTTGGAGGCCGAGGCGTCGGCTACGGAAGACGCCAGTCCGAAAGGGGAAACGGTAGTTTCCTCAGCACCGCCAGATGAATTCTGGAAGTGACTCGTACTGCGGGACTGAGGCCGGGACAAGTTGGTGTCCAGTGACATGGAGGCCTTTTCCGTTGGCTCTTTTCCGTTGGGGGGAGTCTTGTTTGTCTGTGGTTGGTGAAGTGCCTGCTCAAAGCCATTGAAGGAGTCGTTATCACCGAGCTCTACATCGTCATGGGCCTGGTCCTCCTGTTTCTGGATTCGGCGGTGACGGATCACAAGAAAAGAGCATGCCAAGAGTACAAGGAAGCACGGTATGCCAATGGCAAGCCCTAGGGCCAACGGTTGGTTATAAGCCATAGTTATCGTCTGCAATTACTTGATAATGATTTCAAGTTCAGTATTCCCAGTGCTGACCGGTATAATTCAATGACAAATGATTCGATGATAAATAAATCAATGATATGATCAATGAAAATCAGTCAATGAAAATCAGTCAAGACTCCGGGATTTGATGACTAACTTGTTTCGGCTTGAAGACTGTTAGTGGAGTATTTGGGCGGTAGTTGCGATGATTCCACGAAAATCTTCCAACACTAACACCAGCTATACTCAGTAACTCTGGCGTGATAGACACTTGCTAACCACGTATCAACGGGGCACGTGGGTAGGCAAAGGAAGGTCTAGGAGTCAGCGATGAACCAGGGTCAACAGTAGTTTCAGTCAACGAATATTTAGTCAACAACAAGTAAATCAGCAGGACACGGATCAATAGCGAATGTTCAAGAATAGAAGTCAACGGTAATGGAAATAGTTGAAGTCAACAAAGTCCCGAGCGTAGTGAATAGTGATGGTGATGGAGAAAACAAGCGAAGGAAATAGCAGACGATCTTTAAATGGAAAGTGCAGACAAAGGGGAAGACAAAAAACTGCAGAGACGAAAAGGGAAGCGGTACAAGTAAGGTATGAATAGGCCGAATTTGGAAGGGTGCGGAGTGATTTGGGAAGCAAGTAGGTTTCATATTTTTTTCCTGCGCGCCAGACTTCCGGCTGCAGCACTACCGGACAGGCTGCGATGCACGGTCAGATCCGGGGGTTCCTTATTGGGACCCGAGGGGGCGACCTTTGGGGGGCGAACTCAAATGCGAATCCCCTCATCTTCAACCTTTGCCACTGGAGCCTACCCCCTCTTCGTTTTCACTATAAAGAGACGCCTTTCCCCTTTATTTGTAAGGGTTCATTGTACGCAGCCCAAAGGATGATTGTGTTTGTGACAACGGCTGTAAATTGGGGAAAGGGAAACTAGTTGGAAACTCTTTTAGAATTAAGGGGATTGATGAATTGTCTTGGATTGACTGGCTAAAAGAAACATGGATGGAGGAAAAGAGAGGAAGGTGGTTTGGGCAGGGGATTGGAAAGAGTGCCTGGTTTCAGATCAGGGGTTGCGTGCAGTCTCCGCGGTAATGTGTCAAAATGCCTAGTCCAAAATGCCTAGTCCTAGTCCGCGTAACAAAGCCTAAAGGCCAGCGGTGCGGAGCCCATGCAGGACACGTTAACCCTACATCTCAAATACCCAAAGCCTGGTCTTACTCAATTGAGCATTGTTAGAGGTTACTATACAGGATCAAATGTCAGACTAGATACTTTGAAGAATTTTATTGGTTGGTGCTCTAATTATGGAGTTTATAAATGAAGTTTATGGAAGACCTTCATTGGCGATGTTCTAATTATAGGTCTTGATTGGGTATACAGAGATTATGGGTTGTGAACGACCACAAATTTCGAACGGTACTCTTGACGAGAAAATGGGTTCAGAGTATCTATGAGGAACAGAGAAGGATCTTAGTGTGGTGTGAGATAATTAAGGAATGGAGCATTCTTACTGGGACAGTACTTCTGACTGTTATTGGCCAGGTATCATTTTGCTATATTCGGGTGGGATGACGCTTTAGGAATGCATTGAATCTTTTGAATCTTCGGTGTCTTCAAAGAACTTTTTTTCGAGAGTCATGGATCCTGGATGTTCTGGGTCTTTTGATTGATATTGCAAATGCCATGAGTAAGTTGCAATCTTCGATACCATATTCCTATTATTTCCAGTATAAATGCAAGTACTGAGGATAGTACTAATGAAAGTACAGAGAAAAGTGCTAGGATAATACTTGAGACAATACCAAAGGCTATTGATTGGGGAAAGTACCTGAGGAAAGTACCAGGGGCAAGACAAATGAGTCACCAGAGGATAACACTGAGGAAAAGCCGAGGTCAATACTAGAGGTCAATATTTGAGGATAATACTAATGAAGCTACCAGAGGTTAACACCAAAGAACATACTAGAGGACAATACCAAGGAAAGTATTAGGAAAAGAAGTTAAAGAGAATATTGGGGACAGCTAGAAGATAATACTGGTGAAAGTTCTAAGAACAATGCTAAGGAAAGACTAAGGTCAACAAAGGACAATGCTGATGAAGAATAAGGCCAATAATGGAGGTCAACATCAAAGAAAGTACTAGGGAAGGAGAAGAAAACAGTGCTAATTAGTTACCAGAGGTTGATATGGGGGATATTATCTGAGGAAGGTACCGAGGAAAGGATCGAGGTCACTACTAGAAAAGAATTTCAATGATAGGGTCAAGGATACCATTAAGGTCACCATTAAAGACATCATGAAGCAGATCATTAAGGCCACCAAGTGACATCACCAAGTGACAATACAAGAAGGTAATACTGATGAATATGAAGGACAGAATTAGAGGACAATATTAGAGGAGGATACTATAAGACAATAACAGGGGACAATACTGGAAGAGAATCCATGAGGACAATAATGAGGAAAAGACTAAGGCCAGTGCTATGGATAACACTAGTGGAAAGTACTAGAAACACTACTAGGGAAAGTACTAAGGAAAAACTAGGAAACTAGGGACAGTGCCAAGAAATGTACTAATGAACAGCAGGTCACAAGTGTCGTTTAAAGTACCCTGGATATCTTAAATTGTTTCCAAATGCTCTTCATAAAAATGATGATCAAACTACAATACAGTATGGCTGATCAAAGACCAATGAGTACACTCTATTCTACCCACTTTGGCCATAAAAATTCATTGGATTCAATAACCAACGACAACGACAAGCAGTCTGTATCAGTGAAACAACCCAGAGATTGGCATTACGAGTTGGTGGACCTGATTCCCACTTACATGTGGATTTGAAAGGTAATGTATTTGCTATTATGGAAAGCCTGCTTATAGGGCCTTGCATTTGTCAAAAGGTATGAGGGGAAATGTGACGTTGGATGAATGATGAGCTTGTGCCGAAGGTACGAGAGACCTGGTTGTTCGAAGGTCTGTAATGCCTTGGAACAATCACATACATTATTGGCTTTACTGGAATTACACTATATACTCATGAAATAAATCCACAGTGGAACTGTTGTGTCCATAGCCAAATAAAATCATGGGTGATGGCAACCTGTAATATGGCATCCTGTCAGATTGTCATCCTGTCATTGGTATCCCATAAAAATCAGCTGAATAAGCATCGCTTATAGAATAGACTCTTAGACTAACTCACTTAGCTCATCATCATAGTCTGGTTCCGAGACTCACTAGATTATGATGATTCCATAGTCTGATTGCATTGTTCCAAGATAATGACCGAATCGTTCTCATGAATTCGTCTGTTCTAATTCTCCCCGACTCTCATTGGTCTCATGGTTGATGGTACCGTAGGATGACATCGCAACGTCACAATCAGACTCATGGGCTCTCGACTTCCCAACTTGTCATTTGGCTTCATGGACTATGAGTACTTCTAGGACACCAGCTCATGAATCTTGAGTTTATAAATCACATTTCATTTCGAGTTCATATGATTCCCACGACCTCACATCAATCCCTGTCCAAACCCGAGTACCATGATCACCAAGTTATACGCTGCCTTCTGGGAGGTTCCCATCTGGTTCCATCCTGACTCGTTTCTGATTTCGTCTCTGGTTCCATTCTGATTCCGTTTCCGATCCAGTTGTCAAACTCTCAATCATGCTTTCATTCCTTAACTCGTTCTTGATTTCTGACTCAGTCCTAATCCTCAAGAACTAGATTTCAAAATCGATGGACGGATCCTTGCACAAGTCGACCTTGGTTCCATCGTCCAACTCCAAAAGAATATACTCCACTTCAAACGGCACAAGCTTGGAGACCCGCTCGGCCTTCATTTTGAGTGTGCCGCTTTGCTGGTCTCCCTTGACCCGAAATTCAATGTCGATGTTTCCCTGCACAGTGTTCAAGGTGCCCCAGATCCAGGGCCATGACGATTGGTACCCGATGTTGGAGCCAAGACCTGCTTTGGCAAGTTCCGACCGCCGCAAACAATAGAGCACAGAGTTGATGATGGGGGATCGGGTTTTCTCGTAGTTGAAAATCACCACGCAACTGACGGTAACTCCGACGGCATAGAGCCAGAAATACCGCTTGTTCTTCTTCTGGTCCGCAAACGGATCGGGAAAGTCCCGATCGATGCTCACTTGCCGCGGTGGCAACCGTGTATGTGGAAATGTGGAGTTTAGGCGTGCTGCCAATCTGACGTTAGGCTTCTGGAGCGCTTGTTTTCTGAGGCTTTGGAGCGTCCGGATCATCTTGGGTACTAGTCCTGGGCTAAGCACCTCGCTTTGAGTTTTTTCGCACGTCGGTCACGTGGGCATCCCCGGCCACTGCCACTAGGTATCTTTAAGCCTGGTACCAAACAGTCAAAACCACAGTGTTTATTTGGTCCCCGAATTTGTAGGACTTAAAATAGTCGAATGTGTCAAGAAAAGTCTCGAAAAGTCTCGAAATCCTCGGGAAGTTTCGAAAATCATTTCGAGTGCCAGAACCCTCAGGAATCTCAGAATGAAGGTATATATCATCTTTGTCATGTCTAAAGAAAGTCTTTGTAATCTTGAAGTCCAAGGACTTCATAATTCACAGTACCAAAGTAGCTGAATATCTTATTGCTTTCAGAGCTTTCAGTAAATTTAAACACACGTGTCAAAGTAGTTCTGCGAATAGAATGGAGTTATAACATACTCCCTGAAGTGCCACGTTATGAGTTTCTTGAAATGTTAAGATCTCATCCCATAACATCATAAGTCTCTCGATATTCTGAATTTAGAGTTTCGAAACCGCGGGGGTTGAATGTTTGAGGAAATGGTCTCAGGTCCTTCATGATTTCAAGCCCCGGAATTTTAAGCTCGAAATCTTAATTTTGGATTTAAATCTCAAACGGGAAAGTCCTTATTCGCTTCAGTCGACCATCCATAGCTCAAATGGAATTGACTGTTCTTAGAGTTCTCCGTGTAGGTATACTCCAGATGTGTCCCGCCCAAAGGTAAACCCGAATACTTTCACCAAAATGTTCATAAAGACAATTTTTTGGGAATTGTCCTTTGGAAGTCCAAAAACGCACGTATCTGCGCCGAAGGTTTCCCCGCAAAAATCGAGGAGGTCTCTACAAAAACACATGAGATCCTTCTCGTAGCTGGTGAACTCACAGCCCATTACCAAATCGGAAAAGGTGATGTGCATGGTCTTCAGCTGTATATTTCCCTGGATTACCGGGACCCCGTTCCAAATGAGGTGGAAACTTCGCTTGTCTGGGGGAATTTCGCAGTCAAAGACGCCACTTGTGGAACGGGGCGGTTCTAGAAGCGAACGAGGGGAAATTTGATTTCGAATGTCCAATAATTTTGCTGGTTTCTTTTTCAATGTTCATTTCGTTGGTCTGTCGGGTTTTGGCTTGGTATTTTGGTCCGGTGGCCTTGGGTCTCGGGGTGTTCCGTATCGATCGCGTGGAAGTCGGGCTGATCTGGTCACGCGCGCGCACCCACGTGACGCATCGGATGCTCTTCACCAAAAATCCATCTTTTACTATCACTCCAAAATGGCCAAAAAAGGTATGTTTCCTAAATGTCCCGTTTATGTCACCGCTAAACTTGAAATTTGGTGACTAAACATTTGCCAACCTGATACTAACAGCAGTTTCCAAACATAGCAGAGCTGCCAGAAGAGGCGAGGTCGCCGTTGGAGGAGAGGCCAAAGCCTTGGAGAACTTGCCCAGGGAAGAAAACAGTGAAGTCCGCAAATCGATTATCAGAACCACCATCAAAAACGAAAACCTCTTGGCCAAGAAAATGGAGAGGAGTCTGGTCAAGAAACAGAACAAGAAACTCACCAATACCCTAAAACATAAGACGGAGCGAAACACCAAGTTGGAGGGCGTCTTATCTACTAAGATCCAGCAGTCCATTGACCGTGCTAGATATGTACAGAACCTGAGAAAGGCAGGATGGGATGAAATCAACAAAGGGCTCCGTATCCGGAATGTCAACAAAGATATCGTTGATAGTCATATTGGGAGCATGGAGGAGCGGTTGGTTGCTGAAAAGGAGCAAAGCGATAAGGCCTTCAAGGAGGGAAGCAACATGTTTGCAATGTTAGAAGAGGAATAGTCAACGACAGGATTCTTAGCACCCTGGGTTAGAGACCCACCATGGTTTGCATTTAATTGGAAATAAATAGACAAGTTCTTTTTGAAATAGGAATTTTTCTCCATGTAGTGTTGGTGTCAATATTCCAGAGGGTATAAGCTAATTTGAGATGATTTTTTTCATAGCCCATGCCAACACATTCACATACCCAAATGGGATTCGTATACTCCAAATCGTCTCATTCAACTTCTTTCCAATGAATCAGTTTAGTTCTCAAACCGAGACTTTCATAAAATGTGAAACTTTCTTGATCCATTTCACGCCCCCTATCAAAACTAGTTCGATTACTTGTTCAACTTTCATTAATCAACATGGTCTGGCATAGATAGTCCACAGATGCTGACCTTTGATTTCAATATTAGTAAGCATATTTCAGAAAGTGAAAGAAAATTGTAGTCCGAAGAGTTGATCAACATGGAATCCGGGACTTGACCTGGTATAGAGGCAATCAAGGAAAAGATTACAATGGGTTCCCAAGAAATACCTGTAAGTTGATACTTTGAGGTCTTTTGATGGGGCATTCCAATCCAAATCTGGACCTAAATCTTCTGACAGACACAACTTAGCGACTTTGAGAAAGAGGACTCCAAGAGAAGTATTTGGTTAAGACTCACTCGATGCTTCACCCTATGTTTAATTGTAAGGACCCAAAATCAAAAATCTTTCATTAAGCAATTGTTCAAGAAAACAAATTATAATCTCCCATTTCTGTTTCAGATCATATGATCAATCCCAGCCAATTCTTCTCCTTTGTTGACCTTACTCCCACATAACTAGTCCCACGTCCAAGCCCTCGCCATATTCGAAACTCAGTAAAGTCCAATTGCTCTAATTTAAAATCATAAACATTGCTACCACATAGTCTCGCATAATTCTGAATGTCTGCAAAGAATTAGTGGAGAAGTAAAATTTGAGGGCGGATCAAAAATCATGGGACTGGGGGTTTATATAGGCGCGGACGAGCTTTTTGCAGCCTGCGAGGATCCGTGTTTCAGAACACAAAACCAAAACCGGCCCTAGGTGCATTGCATCGAAGTAGTGTTGCAGGAGAATAGCTCTTCAACTATTTATTTATTTTATTTTATTTTAAACAGTGTGTTTGATTCCGACTTGACCCCGGTTCTCCTAACAACAGCATAATACCAGGGCAGCGCACAGTCTGCAGGAGCGGGATACCTTGCATATCTTGCACGACTGTCCATTAAATATCCGCGTTCTCAAACACGCCTGTGGCACACCTCAAACAAGCATACATCTCCCATTTCAGCATATGTTGTGTCTAAGGCTGACCGGATTGTTCTGCATACTAGCAGCGTGTACGCATGCACAGCAGTATGTCGGATTCGACAAGAGCAGGCTTGCTCCCGGCTCGTTTTACGAAACATTCGACACCCCGGACTTGGCCCAATCTGGCTGGCATGTGTCGACGGGGTTGAAGGAGGGCCGGATCTCGTACAATGGTGTGTGGAAAATCGAGGAGCCCCACCGGTACCCTGGATATTCCGGGGATATGGGACTCGTGATGACGACCGAGGCCGACTACTACTCCATCTACAAGCGGCTTGCGCTGCCCGTCAGTTCCGAGGGAAAGGACCTTGTGTTCCAATACGAGGTCAAGTTCCAGGATGGAATTGAGTGTGGCGGTGCATACTTCAAGTTGATTTCTGAAGACACTTTCGAGCCCTCGAAATTCAGTGACCAGGTCAGATACGAGGTGATGTTTGGCCCGGACATATGCGGCTCCATCAACAAGGTGCAGTTCATCTACACCAAAGATACGCATAACGATACTATTCAAAGCGAATTACGGACGCCTCCCATGGCCCGCAAGTCGGAATTGCTGACCTTATATACCCTCATCATCCGGTCGACCCTCGAAGTCGAGATCCGGGTCAATGGTGAAACCGCCAAAAAGGGCCATTTGATCAATACGCCCCACTTCGTTCAGCCAGCATTGAGCGTGCCACAGCTTATTCCGGATACCTCGGTCCGCAAACCCGAGGACTGGGACGACCGGCCCGTGATTTTGGACTTGAGTGTGCCCAAACCCGGGGATTGGGATGAAACTTACGGCCGCGAGACGATTCCTGACCCCTCTGTGAGCAAGCCCGAGGGTTGGAATGATGATCCCTCGGTCTCGTCACAGATCCCCGACCCCCGGTACTCGAAGCCCAAGCAGTGGGATGATTCCGAGGATGGCGAATGGATTACGCCCATGATGCCCAACCCCAAATGCGCCTCTGGATGCGGCGAGTGGAAAGCCCCCGAAATTCCTAATCCGGAATACAAGGGCGAGTGGAAAGCTCCGTACATCCCCAACCCTAACTATAAAGGCGAGTGGAAACCACCCATGAAGGAGAACCCCGAATATAAGGAGCTGCAAAGATATGTGGCAAAGCCAATTACCGGGGTGGGAATGGAGGCATGGACCATGCAGTCCGGCATCATGTTCAACAACCTTTATGTGGGCAATTCGGTTAGTGATGCAGAACGCCTTGGAAATGAGACGTTTCTTCCCAAATTGGAATTGGAGGAGGCAAGCTACAAAGAGACTGCACCTAAACCTCGGCACACGCCCCAGGCGCCTCCTCCAACTTTCGAGGACTTGTTACAGGAAAAGTCCTCATGGGATAGCTTGAAACACTCGGTTGTTTCAAATGTGAAACGCGAGGCTGCATTGGCAAAAGAGTTCTGGGTTTCTTTCCAATCCCAACCAAACGAGACGGTTGCAAGTAACCCTTTTAGGTTTGCCATCTACTGCTTTGTATTTCTCATTACGTTTGTGTTTGTGTTCGGGGTTACGAACGTGGCCATGTTTCTCATTTTGACTAGCCGTGAAGCGGAGGCTGCAAAGGAGAGAAAGGAGAAGGAGAAGGAGAGAAAGGAAGAGAAGGAAAGAGGGGAAAAGGAAAATGAAAAGGATTCGAAAGGGGATGTGGATCCGACGTCGTCTCCCGAAGTGGAAGTAGAAGCGCCCTCCAGCGATTCCGAGGATATTGTGGAAACTGCAGGTGCGTCAGGGGTTAAGCCCAATGACACAGAGCTCGAAAGAAGGCGCTAGACTTATGGCTCCGGGGGTGCGTGTATGTGCGTGCATGAAACCAAGCACCTTGTTTCATGTTTGAAACACCTTTTGTGGCACGGCGTCAGGTTCACCATATAAGAAGCCTTTTCCCACTGGGATCTTGTCCATAATTTATTCAATGAGAGAGATTGTTATCTAGTAGTAAGTATTCCAATTTAGCTTGTGACAAATGACTATGCACGCAAAACATCTGATGTGATTTGGTCACATGGAAGATTACAAATTACAAAGAAACCACTTCTGAGTTAGTAAATGGGTGCTTATTTCTTCATGGAGTCTTTTGAAATGCAAGAATTCATGAGAGTCAAATCTTTCAGATATTGCGTCTACGAGATCGCACATTACCCATTGGTAAGTGGTCTGAGGGCTGAAACTGTTAACCAAAATACATTTTGAAGTAATTGGTGTTTTTCTTTATAGTGAATAACTCCTATACTTTACGACGATTGGTTTATTTGCTTACAAGAATATCTGTTTACAGAGATGGGATACTTCGCTGCAGAATTGTAACCAACTCAATCATGGTTGATAACTTTGTCAGAGAGACTTTCTAATCCATTCTGCATAAGGCATGTGATATTGATTTCCAATAGCTGACAATGGATATTTGTGTTTTAGAATATGTTTGACAATAAGAAAAAGCAGTTTTGTGTTTCAGGGATTTGCTATGTGGCTTTGTCAACTTCTTTTTCGCCTGTATGACTCATTTGCATGTGATTTGCATGACATTTGCATGACAATCCTCGAGTCAATATCAAGGTTCGGGTTTTCGGGTCAGAGACGGAGCTAATGGATGATTCAAAGGTCACCCTCTTCAGGGATCATGAAATCGAATGACATTTTCGATAGACTTATACTCAAGAGAATAGTTGTAGCAGATTCCGAGAAAAGAATCCGCGGTTTTGGGTGTGTCAAGATATGTGGCTTTGTAACCTGTGTTCACGTCATTTCGAGTATTTGGTAAGGGTCCGATCTTCTCGGCGCACGATAACAATTTCTCGCGAAGGGTCCCACGTGGACAACAATGCAACGAAGAGTTGTGAAATTTAGATTACATGCACGCCGAGATTGTGAAATTTCAGTCACAGCAGCACGTGAAGGTACTCAAGAATCCAACGAAGTTGAATGTGATAATACGGTTTTGAAGTTGAATTTGATGTGAATCAATGACCAGCTTAACCTATTGATTTGGTCTACACCACATTGTTTGAAACTTCAAGAAACAAACAAAAACGATCACGGAAGCCAAAAAAAAAAGACATCAAAAAACACCGAAAAATGATCAAAAAGACACAAAAATTCCAAAGACAACAAAAACTGCACAGACATATCTCTCAATATGTTTTTGTGCAAGTGCAACCGAGGAGTTAATGGAAACACAGGGGTTATCAAGAGCAATCATGCATAGAGTCAACAGACTGAAACAGAGGTGCCTTGAGTATCCTCAGTACAGGTGCATATGATTGTGTTTGTCTGTGAAACTTGGATAACAATATTGTCATTTCGCAGTCATTAAGTCATTCCACACTCATGTAACATTGTTATGCTACCCTTTCCAGTACAATGCCTCCTATCATAACTCCTATGAGTACCCTACCCTCCATTCATGGTTTGTACTCTTAGTACAATCAAGCATCATGCGACCACAAACTAGGCGATGGGTCTCTATGAAATTCAGCTGGCCGTATCACTAGAATTTGCCGTGTTACTTGCGGCTTGCAATATGCACCCCATAGTGAACCGTGCACGGTGCGGCCCGACGTTTATCCCTTGCTACAACGGTCTTTCCACAGCCCAGAGCTCAAACACCAAATCAGCCGTGTCCAACCTTCTCAACCCTTGCAGGCCCACGTGTTCGCCTTTGCTGCAAATCCTCGGCCAACCACAGTGGAATTTGTTCCTGTGGCCGCCCGCCCTCGCAACCGATTAATTATTCGAGATCCATTTGTGGACAAAGTCCCGTGCATTCCGAAACAAAGCTTATAAAATGGCCATTCGCTTGCCAGATGATAAGGAGGATTTATCTCCTCCCAAAACAAGCAGCAAGGCTCTTCAAATAATCATGCTTTTCTTTGTGCTTTTGTCCTTGAGCTTTTTCTACTGCTTTCAAGCAGCAGCTGTCGACCAGCCTTTCAGGATGTATACCCACAATATTCGGTATGACAACTTGAGTCCAAGCAAAGGCGAGCCATTTTGGTCCCAACGGAAGTCTTTGATCACTCAGTCGATCATTGACCATACCAAAAACGAGCCTTCGGTTGTTTGTCTTCAGGAAGTGTTGCACAATCAGTTACAAGACATTACGAAAGGCTTGAACAAGGACTCTTCGTGGCTGTATTTTGGAGTGGGCCGTACTGATGGAAAGAAGAAAGGCGAGTACTCGCCCATTTTTTTCAAAAACAAGGATTGGGAGTTGCAAAAGTCTCAAACATACTGGTTGAGTCCTACTCCGGATGTGCCCAGCCGTGGGTGGGATGCAGCCTTGGAGAGAATTGTGTCGGAGGTTTACTTGAAGAACAAGAAAACTGGCAAGGTGGTGAAGGTGTTGAACACACACTTCGACCATAGGGGCGTGGTGGCCCGCCGCGAATCTGTCAAGTTGATCATGAGCAAGATGCAGCAGGGCAACGAGCCCTCGTTCTTGTGTGGTGACTTCAACACTGAGCCCACTGACGAACCCTACAAGATCTTGTCGAAATCAGGGTATAAGGATGCCAGAGTGCAGGGCCCCAAGGATGATACAGCAACATTCACTGGGTTCGACCGTAAGCACGAGTCGCACGCCATCATTGATTACATCTGGGCAGACAATAACTCCAAGTGGAGTAAGTATTCTGTTTTGCCAAACTGGTTTGGCAGGTACATGAGTGACCACAGGCCCGTGACCGCTGTCTACCAGATTTAAAACATTTAGGATTAGCGTTCATCTTGAACATACTTGGACAGGACTTTACTGAAGGATTGAATTAGAGGAGAAGAATCCAGGTTGAAAGACCTGAAGGCCCGATCCTGACTTTGTGATATCCAATGACCGGACTGAAGCTTCCGTTGAGATGAGTTGATTCTAACAGGAATGAGTCACTATTGATGATTGATCTAGAAACGTCGGCTATAAAGGTTTATTTCGACAGGAATCACTTCAAAGCAGAATGACTTTCTTTAAGTGTTTGTCTTTTCAGAAAGGTACTCATGGTCCTTTAAGCTGGAACTCTACAGATGTCCTAAAATCAGAAACGCTTTAGAAGCGGAACTGTCTGAGCGGACCTTTTTGAACTGCCCTTTTTGAACTGCCCTTTTTGAACGGACCTTTGTGAACGGACCTTTTTGAACGGACCTTTGTGAACGGACCTTTGTGAGCGAACCTTTGTGAACGGACCTTTGTGAACGGACCTTTGTGAACGGACCTTTGTGAACGGACTTTTGTGAACGGACCTTTGTGAACGGACCTTTTTGAGCGGACGATTACTGAGATGATTTCAGAACTAGTGACCCGTGGCTCATAAAACTACCATACGATATGTCCCATTTTGTGATCATTCTTATACAAAATGAGCCATACTTTATGACCATACATGTTCACAAACTTTTTCTATCGTTCTGCTGTTCCACTATTTATAAGCGGGTAAAAGAAATTAAACCTAAATGTATAATTGATTGAATCAAAGATGTAAGAGATATAATAATGGAACAATCGATGCATCATATGGTCCATTATGTAAGCCGCTTAAAAAGTAAGTCAATGGGCTCTAAAGTTGTCAACAAGCACCTGGCATGTACGGAGTCAAGGTACTTAGTAGTATGTTGTGTGCAGGTCAAAATGATACTGTGTGCAGGTTACTGGTGAATGAATCATGTAGAACTTTGGTTTTATATAGTACTATTTACATACCCCTGTATATTAATATATCCTGAAACGGATGTTGAAAAAATAGCCACAATGCAATTAAACAGAGCCCGGAAACAGATATAATTATGTAATAAGAAGTGGTGCAGTACATTGAAACTGAACCTTCAAAACCTATGGACAATGCTCTAGTCCAACTATTCAAACCGGAATATTCCGGATTCCAAGTTCGCCATGATATATTTTGGTGTTTAAAGTGAACAAGGAATGTTCAATTTAGGAAAAGGAAGGCGGACGCTCACGAGAAACCTAGAGTGTGCTAAACCAGCTTATTAAGGCTATACTTAGCTTATTCCATACAATACTTGATTTGTCTCCCACGTAGTCTTGCTTGAAAAAGCTTTAGGGGAGTTACAGAATTCTATATGGAACTTCCTAGTGTTAGTCAAAAATTGTCTTTGAGAACATACCACAATGTCCTCCACTCCGCACACCAGACCCACAGGATAGTCGAACTGCTAGACAGACGACAAACTGACTGCTAGACAGACGACAAACTAACAGCTAGACAGACCACAAACTGACAGCTAGACAGACCACAAACTAACAGCTAGACAGACCACAAACTAACAGCTAGACAGACCACAAACTGAAAAACTGACAACAGCCAGACCCCAGAAACAGCTCTCGTGTAACGCCTCAATAATCTACCTATCTTGATGTGACTATTTGTTAATAGTGCTCAGTATACTCCACTGTACTAGACTCCATGATTATTGAAAGGACCACCTGATGTGGCTAACATAAATGCACAATTGGGATTTACAGTCTTTTTGAAAACTATTCAAACCAGCGCCACAGAATGTTTCATACTCCTTCCCACAGTCTTTCAAACCAAACGTTCACACCGACTTTCATTAGAATTCACTATTCTGAAATGTTAAATCTGGAGGAATGTCTTATATGCAGTACATTTGGGGTCATTTGGGGGTCTTGCAATATTCATCAAGGGCTAAGACAGACCGAATTGAAGTGGTACGGGTACGAAACTTTTTGAATTATTGGTTTGTTTAATTTGCTAGTGTGGTTTGAATCGTTTTATCGCGCTGGTTTGAATAGTTTCGAAAAACACTGTACCAATCTAATGTTGGTCCTGCATATAACTCAAACTGAAGCAGGAGAGGCATATAGTTCTTAAATTTTCCCCGTTTTGGTTCTGGTGATAGACGAGATTTTTCTCAATCTAGTGGTATAATAAATTTTTCAATTAAAGAGCTTTTCGATTTTTGGCACTGAATATAGTTTTGTTCAAATAGCACTCAAGGTGCACCTCTGTGAGAAAACACCATTGCACCACATTTGTTAACGAAAACAGTGTTTTTCATAACTATTCAAACCAGCGCAATAAAACAATTCAAACCATACTAGCAAATTAAACAAACCAATAATTAAAAGAGTTTTTCACTCCATTCCGTCCGTTTTGACCTGGATTGTATTGCAAGACTCCCAAATAACCCCAAAGTACTGCATATAGCACCTATTCTACATTTCATCACATTGAATTCTAATGAAAGTTGGTGTGAACTTTTGGTTTGAAAGACTTTGTAAGGAGTACAAAAGATTTTGCTGTATTGGTTTGAATAGTTTCGAAAAATATTGTGTTTGGCGAGTACAAGGTAAGGTACAGTGTTTTTTGAAACTATTCAAACCACCGCAGCAAAATGTTTCGTACTCCCTCACACAGTCATTCATACCAAATGTTCACACCAACTTTCATTAGAATTCAAGATTCTGAAATGTTGAATCTGGAATCATGTCTTATATTTAATAAATTCAGGAGTCTTGCAATAGTAGTCAGGACTCAAAACCGAAAGGAACTTGAGTGAAGGGGTACGAGACTCTTTTAATTATTGGTTTGTTTAATTTGCTAGTGTCGTTTGAATCGTTTTGCCACGGTAGTTTGAACAGTTTTGGAAAACTGTACTTTGTGGATATGTAGAGAGACACGTCCATGCCCGAGATGAATGGGTCCTCAATTTCCGAGTTATAGACGCATGTACTCAACACTTACTAACCGGTTCTGTACTGTATCATAGTTGTGGAAAATAGTATGTACGGGTATTTACCTTTTTACTTTACCTGTTTACGTTACTTGTTTACGTTACCTGTTTACGTTACCTGTCTACCTTACCTGTCTACCTGTCTACCTTACCTGTCTACCTGTCTACCTTACCTGTCTACCTGTCTACCTTACCTGTCTACCTGTTTACCTGTATCTGCCAGTACTTGGCGGAATAAACTCTCCATTCCTCCAGCAGAGTAACAGACAGAAGTATCAGAACAGGAGTATCAGAAAGTGATCAGTGTTCCAGTAGTTCAAAATGACTGTTATAACTGACTAGTCTGGAGTTCACCTGGAATATTCACACTGTCGGAGACTATCGACGGTATACAGTGTTTTTCGAAACTATTCAAACCAACACAGCAAAATGTTTCGTACCCTTTCGACCAATCTTTCAAACCAAATGTTCACATCAACTTTCATTAGAATTCAAGATGCTGAAATGTTAAATCTGGATGATTGTCTAGTAGGTAATACATCTAAGAGTCTTGCAATATTAGTCAGGGCTCAAAACCGGCTCAAAACCAAACCTAACCGAACTGAAGAGGTACTATACTTTTTGAAGGATTGGTTTGTTTAATTTGCTAGTGTGGTTTGAATTGTTTATTGCGCTGGTTTGAATAGTTTTCAAAAACACTGTACTAAGCCAAAACCACGATGAAACCGTTATGTTTTTAATACATTGCTCGTTGTGTTCGTCGACAGAGGAACCGATAGCTTATATAACTGAGAGAAACGTGTTACCGCAAAAACTCCACCAGAACAATGGCAGTCACCATTGAAGATCCACTATGATGAGTGCAGATCCCCAGAAGACTGCATATTCCATATCACGCCCATTATAATACTTCGCCCATTATAGTACTTTGTACTGATGGCCTGGCCCTTTTGCGATACTATTGTTGGACAATAGGACTGCGTGGACCCAGGAGAATAGGGACGTGGTGTCCGTTGACGACCAAAAGGGTCTTAGCAATTTGGTCTTGTATGCGATTTACCTACCCCTGTAAAACTGTCTGGATCCTCTGCCTCCCCACCAACTACTTAAGTAGCTCGATTTCTTCGTTTTTAAAATTATCAGCCCACAAAAGTAATTCAGCACCTGAACGTTTCAAAAGAGTCTAACAAATGGATATTGAAAACATTTTGAAAAAAAGCATAACGTTTTTTTTCCATCTTTTCCGCTTTCAAAATTAGATTCAAAATATCTTAATTCATCTAAAAGATATCATTTTAATCTGGTATTTTAAAAGACTTTCATGACATTCATTTCAAATGGAAGCTTTTGTTGAAGGATTTTTTTTGACGGTGTGAATTGGAGAAAATCTCTAGAAATGAAGGAAAATTCATGTCCACTGGTATATGCAGGAGTCTTCTAACAGACCAAACAGTAGTCTATCATATTCCTAATTATGATACCATTCCAAACTTCCCGGTCTAGCCAAACTTTATCAAGCTATTCTAGAAGACCCAATAATCCGGATGTATGGATCTCCCAGGTATTTTCAGTTGGTCTAAAATTTGAAATACGCCACACAAACTCCTCACAATTAATTTTATGCACCCCTCTTATTGTCTCTGAACAGTCCAATTGCTTCATTGTATCAGGTACATGATAGTGTAAATATGAGTATGACTGTGAGGATGAGTATGAAATAACAAGTATAAGTTGGTCTTCAATCCCATTTCAGTTCAAGTAAAGTTTGCAACTTTGTTCAATAGGATTGTGTGCTCATCAGGTAGTCAAAGCAGTTTCTCAACGATTCTGAGGTCAGATCTCGTCATGTCTGGTTCCATTGAAACGGTAGTTTAGAATAATCCACGGTTGGTAATTGCAGTGGTCATCAAACAGATATACACTGATCATCATCAATCTTTTAATTCAGCACTCTTTTAATTAAGCACTCTTTTAATTTAGCACTCTTTTAATTCACCACCACCTTGTCCCCTCTTCATAGAAACTGTCTGGTCATCAGTCACATAATAAAGTGTAGTGTGTATTCTCCAGCACTACACTGTATTTGTCGCATGACCCTCATAATACCCAGTAGAGACTTTTTCCACTCACGCCCCTTACGAACCAACTCATTGCCAAGTCTTTCAATGGGAAAATATACCAGATTGACGAGAGAACTCACCGAGTCATGGAGTCTAAGAAGATAGGAGGCAAGATCTTTGCGATGGATGCATCTCACGACTACATCACGTTGGGCAAGTCCCACCAAAGTGTGGAAATTGATGACTTTGAAACATGGCCGGTCGGTATACACACGGCCCATCGATCTTCGGTTCCAAACCACCTCTATGAGGCATTTCCCCTCAGGCCAAGGTCATGCACTTAGCAGCATTTGGACGCTTATCCATTGAGTATTCAAGATGCACTCGAGATCCAGAGAGCAAAGTACGCTTTCAAGTGCCGGGTTCAAGGATGTAAAGTATAGAAGGAAGAGAGGGAGAGAGGGAGAGAGAGAGAGGAAGAGAGGAAGAGAGGAAGAGTAGGAATAAAAAGATCAAAGTGAAAGAATGGCCTGCCGTGGCCTTTATATATTGGGCAGTTTCATATGTTGGTGGTTTGCCACTCGCGGTGCATGATTCCAGAACGCTCTAGTGTTTCAAACCCTGGGCCTGAAACTACAGGGATTCAGACGCCGCGCATTATCCTTATCTACTCTGAATAGTAACCACTTCGCACATTGGGAGCGGTATTTAAAGTGGGGTTTGTGATCCGATCCCTTGCTCCTGTGTATGGTTTTGTGAACGGTTTGTGTACGGTTTGTGTATGGTTTGTGTATTGTTTTGTGTATGTTTCACGGTACCCTTCAACATACATTCTCCTGTATGTGATTGTCTTTTCTTGGGCTCGTACCGTTTGTGTGATGTGTATGGGCCTGGCCGCTTTTCGGAGTTTTCAAGGTAGCCCCGGCTGGTGCGCCCGCGGTATTTTATTTCTATGCACGTCAAAAGAATGTCACCCGGTTATGTGCACACCAGAAAGTTTATCTTCGGGGAAAATCCCCAAAAACCCCCAAATTTTAGTCTGGGTGCAGGCCCAAGTATTTTTGAGCTCCATATTTATCCTGTACTAGATCCCCCGGGAATTACGAGCCCTTCCCTTTCTCCGGGACCACTACTTCGGACCTGTGTACAGCCGTGCCCACGCATGCACATGTATGAGAGCGTGGGGTCACCTCGTCCTACCTAATTCATATCTATTTTCCTTTCGGTTTCGCCTGGTTTCAAGAGTGTTTCATGTGTGTTTCAATACCGTTTCAGGAGCGTGTTTCAGCAGTGTTTTAGATCCTCTAGTATTGCATGCTTCAGCCTCAATACCAGTCCTCTTTTAATCAGCTCATATGCCCAAGGGAAGGTGGAGGGCGGGGATGGCGGCAACATGCACCTGCATATTCTGAACGGTTAGACGCGCTTACCCCACCTTGCAGCCCACGTATCGGAAGACGTATAAAAAGCAGCCAACACCCTATCGTTTTTTTACAGCACAACTATGGCCTCCATAACTACATCCGTGCACCTGGACTATGTCAAACTGCATAACAAGCATGTAGTTCGGCCTCCCGTGCTCACTTTCCGTTCCATCAAGAAGTATTTGAGCACCCGTTTTTCCTCTCTTTTTGTGAGCAAGGAAGAGCGTGCCCAATACACATGGAACGAGATGTTGAATCCCTTTGGGGAATTGCACCTTATGACTTTGCGCAACTGGAATTTTTTCTTCATGGGGTTTGCCGCGTGGACGTGGGATTCCGTCGATTTTTTTGCCGTTTCGTTGAATGTGTCTGAAATGGCCGAATCATTTGGAAAAGATGTTAAGGACGTTACGTGGGGTATCACGTTGGTGCTTATGCTTCGGTCAGTGGGTGCTTTGGTTTTCGGTGCCTGGGGTGACCGTTACGGGCGTAAATGGCCATACATTATTAACCTTTCGCTTTTGGTGGTGTTGCAAATCGGCACTGGTTTTGTGAAAACATATGAACAATTTTTAGGCGTCCGCGCCCTTTTCGGTATTGCTATGGGTGGTGTGTTCGGCTTCTCTTTGGCTACGTCCATGGATGATGCCCCTGTGGCCTGCAGAGGAGTCCTCTCTGGTATCTTCCAGGAGGGGTATGCCTTGGGGTACCTTTTGGCGGTTGTTTTCAATAGGGCAATCACAGTGAATTCACCACATGGATGGAGGGCACTTTTCTGGTTTGCAGCATGCCCTCCCGTTTTGTTCATCGTTTGGCGTTTGTGCCTTCCTGAAACAGACACGTACCGGGCGCAAAGAGAACAAGCCTTACGGGAACGGGAGGCACGTGCAGATCTCCCATGGTACAAGCTCTCAGACACTACCAAAAAGGTGTTCCGCACATACTGGCTCGTGATGATCTACTGTGTGCTTATCATGGCCGGGTTCAACTTTATGTCGCACGGGCTGCAGGACTTGTACCCAACGCTTCTCAAGGACCAATTGGAGTTTGGTACCGACCGTTCAACGGTAACCAATGCCGTGGCTAACCTCGGTGCCATTTTCGGTGGAACTGTATGCGGGCATGCATCCACCTTTGTGGGACGGCGGTTGACGGTGATGTTGGCGGTTATTTTGGGAGGAGCCATGATTTACCCTTGGGCCTTTTTGAGGTCAAGTGCAATCAATGCTGGTGCTTTCTTCATGCAAGCTGGTGTACAGGGTGCATGGGGAGTGGTACCAATCTACCTTTCGGAATTATCGCCTCCTGCCTACCGGTCGTTGGTGGTGGGACTTTCGTACCAATTGGGAAACTTGGCTCTGTCTGCTTCGTCTACTATTGAGTCGACCATCGGAGAACGGTTCCCAATTGTTACCAAAACTGGAAAACATGCATATGATTACTCTAAAGTCATGAGTATTTTCATTGCCTGTGTTTTCGGGTATGTGTTTTTGATGACCTTCTTGGGACCTGAAAATAGAGGTGCTGATTTTGGGGTGGATCGTGATGAGATTTTGGAAAACGACATTGATTCCGTGGAGTCCGATCCAAAGGAAAAGGTCGACCACTTGGAAAAGGTATAGTCACTAGTATAATATACAATATACAACTACATTACCCAGTACATTACCCAGTACAGTATGCAAGGTCTATGTTTGTAGCGACCCTAGTCTTGAAGCACCACCTGCATACAATATACATGTTTCAGATATATGCAGGTGCACATATCCCCAGTCTATATAATGGCGGCCTCCCCCCCCCGACAGAATAACTCTTTTTTCTACTCAGTGCTGCAATGATAGATTGAGGAATAGAGGAATATCTTGAATTTGAATGTTTTATTTTTCCTACTCTACTACTTCTACTACTACTAGTTCGTAACACTAGGTCCATTTGTGTTTGTGATGATTACTGGCTTAACATACTTTTAGTGTATACTATACACAGAGATATATGTTGTACCTTACAAGACAAGTCTAAGGCGGTGCCAGTGAAATACACATAAGGCATCAATGTCTGCATACAACGCATCGGAAGTACCTTGACTCCGTACATGCTAGGTGTTTGTACCCATAGAGGTAATTCGAGCTTGCGAAGGCCAATGATCATCCACTCACAATCCCTTATGAGAAGGTGTATAGCCACCTTGCATTGGAACTTCTCCCGCGTCTCTCCGCATACTTACTTAAACAGTTAACTCATTAGGGGAATCCATCAACGAATACACTCAACTACCAGTATCAGAAGTACTAAGAATCCAAGATCCTTGTATTTATATCCTTACATTTAAGAACATTTTTTATTTGAGAATTCACACTAATTGACAATAAAAATGTGAATATATGGAACCGTTAGATTCTTGTTACATCAGGCACTTCGTTTACAGTGTTTATTCGCCGCTTATTCCTCAAAAAGGGAATCAGATCTTCTTATTTTTTTTAAAAGAAGGGTTGCTGGTAGGCTTTATAATACACAAATAGGTGAAGCACTACTTATGGTGGATCTGACATGAAATTAGTGAAGTGCATAGTACTTAGTGAAAATAACCTGAGGTATAAGACAGAATACAGAATATACTCTCAAAAAACCTACTTTAGAGAGAGTGTATATGATAAGTGAAGCTGAACTAGAACCACTTCCCAACCAAGATATCAGAGCTTCTAAAAAAAGGCTACCCTCCAGTCGGACTGTATATAGCGGTGCACGGGTTTCTATATAATCCCCAATTCGATTTGTTAACTATTCCAGTTTTTCCACAAAGGTTCAGACCAAGCTACGATTAGAACACACATTTACATGTCTGATTTAAATTAATGTGGGTATGACTAATCATGACTAATGGACGCACTGTGATTGGCTGAAGGGAGACGCACGGAAGCGGATTGGATGCAGTCCTGCAAGTCACGCGATAGCGACTTGCAACCAGAACAGCATATAAAAGCGGCAATCCCCAAGCCTTCTTTCAACATAAAAAAACCAAAACCAACATTAATAAAAATGCCTTGTTCTGCTTCTCAATGCTTGTGTGCCCAAAAATCCACCTGTTCCTGCGGAAAACAAGCAGCACAGAAATGCAACTGTGAAAAGGCACCAGTTGAAAATGCCCAGCCTGCTCCTGGCTCCGCCTGTGCCTGTGGCAAAAGACTCAAGGGTCAGTGTACATGTGGAGTTGCCGAGGAGCTGTGTGCCAGAGAAGGTGAGACCGACTTTACCAACGCTTAGTGTCCGTTCGGTCATTACGGACAGTCAAGTACAGGCAAGAAGGTCAAGTGCAGACAAGAACGGTTAAGTGAAGGCAAGAAGGTTAAGTGCAGACAAGAAGGTCAAGTGCAGACAAGAAGGTCAAGTGCAGACAAGAACGGTTAAGTGCAAACAATAACGGCCAAGTGAAGGCAAGTAAAGTCAGCATTACATTGATAATAGTCATAAAAATCATGATGAGAGATGAGATGGAGATAATAAAGATGAAAATAAGAACAGTTAATGGTCATGAGTGGGTCATATATGCAACACATACGAGTTGTGTATAGCCATGGGTAGGGGTGTATAGAGATGAATGGGCATAGAGTCAAAGTTGCGAGAGTGGTGGAGTTCTAGAGGGGGTATAGTGAGCAACATCACAGTCGGGGAATTTTATAGTACTTTCCCGCTCTTCCTCGCATTCTACTTCCAGAATAAGACCGCAGAGACTCGGGGATACTTCAGCCAATTGATGCCACCACAGACACTATAGCGTCTTATTTTTCCATAGATTCTTTCTGATGGTGCTTCGAAATGAGGCATTTGATATGTGACGAACATCTACAATGTCATTGTCTTGTGTTACTTGCAATCACCCATGCACTGATCAGTTGGGGTGAATTTTTGAACCGGGTCAACGAGCAGATCAAGAATGAAAAGTGTGAGAGGCACGGCCATCCAAAATATTGACGTGTCCGATTTCCAATTAGGTCTTTCCAATGAGGTCTTTCCAATTAGGGCTTTCCAATTAGGTCTTTCCAATTAGGTCTTTCCAATTAGGGCTTTCCAATTAGGGCTTTCCAATTAGGTCCTGTCCAATTAGGGCTTTCCAATTAGGTCCTGTCCAATTAGGACTTTCCAATTAGGGCTTTCCAATTAGGTCTCTCCAATTAGATCTTTCCAATTAGGTCTTTCCAATTAGGTCTTTCCAATGAGGTCTTTCCAATTAGGTCTTTCCAATGAGGTCTTTCCAAGGGTGCAGTACAGCAGACCTTCGAACCAAGGACTCATTTGCCTAAAGATAGCTTTCTTAACAGCTTAGCTTGCAGAGTTGATCTACTTCAAAAGTAGTAGCAATACCAACAGATTGAGTTTGACCATGTTGGGGTAAACATGAGTAACTTTCGAAGGTGCAGTAAGGTTTAAGTATGAAAAGATGGACAGAAGACATTTATGACCGTGGAGAAGAGTCCAAGTCCTTCACAAACATTCTTCACTCACTAAAATTGGGGGGTCTGGTGTGGGTGGACATCTTGCCAATCCTTCTTTTGGGGTATGTATCTTGTTTATATTGGGATGGCTCTTCACATGTCCAAATTCACGTGAGATACCGATCACACATGATACACAGTAGTAGACTTTTGCTACCGAATCTGGGTGAGTCATATCTAGAGTCATATCTAGAGTGAGCCATATCTAGAGTGATATCTAGAGTAATTCCGCTTGTGTGAGCCCATGTCACTGTGGATGCTACGAGGATGCTACGAGGATGCAGTACGTATGTCTGCCATAAGAAAGTGGCACATTGCTGCAGTTTAAAGCGGTCTAATTCGTGGATAAAGGACAAGCTTATCCATAGAGGGAAAACCGGGGGGCCGTGAACGAGTTGCAATTACGAAGCGGCTCAAAATGAGTTTTTAAGAAAATGTGCAAAGCGTACAACTCTGTCTAGCTTTGTCGGGATTAATCAATCAAAGCTCTTCGACTTCGTACTCGATGCAAGTGGCCATACACTTTTGGTCCATGTTGAACTTGAGGCATCAGCCCATGTGAGTGTACTGCATGCTCAAGTGATGGTTTACAGATGAAACAAAGGCAGAGCTCTAGTTAGTTTTGTCTAGCTCTAGTCTAAACCGATAATTCAAAAAGTTACTGTTTTGGATACTCAATCAAGACTTCCATAAACAGCTTATTCCAAATCCTTGATCCCCAACATTTTTCAGTCATAAGTATAACCTTTTTGACTCACAGTTTTTGAAAACTAAAAAACCAACCCCTTCCAATGAAACAATTCAAACCACACCAGCAAATCAAACAAAGCAGAAATTCAAAAAGTTTCGTACCCGTGCCATTCCAGTTCCGTCTGTTCTGGCCCTTGACTGGTACACAAGATCCCAAATGTACTATGACGCAAACCTCCAGATTCAAGATTTAAGAATTCTAACGAAGGTTGGTGTGGAACCATGGCTTAATGCGTCACACCACTTCCATTGACAGATTGTGTATTATGACTTGTTTTGAAGATTGAGTTTAGGAATCTGTACTCACCGATTGAGTATCACACCTTGTTTTGACAGATTGTGTATCACAAATTGGACCCACAGATTGAGTTTAGGAATTGGTTTTGACAGTTCGAGTGAAGGAATTTGTACTCACAAATTGGGTATCACAACTGGTTTTGACAAATTGAGTACCCCAACTTGTTTTGAAGATAGAATTCAACTAATCTTAAACAGAATAAATGGATTAGTGTACATGCAGTGTTTTTGAAAACTATCCAACCAGCGCAGCAAAAGGTTTCCTACTCCTTGCCCCAGTCTTGCAAACCATATGTTCATACCAACTTTCATTAGAATTCAGTATTCTGAAATGTTGAATCTGGAGCATTGCCTTATATGTAATAGAGTTAGGAGTCTTGCATTATCACTTGTTTTGTCTAGCTCTAGTTAGTTTTTTCTAGCTCTAGTTAGTTTTTTCTAGTTCTAGTTAATTTTGTCTAGTCTAGCTCTAGTTAGTTTTGTCTAGCTCTAGTTAGTTCTCGTCTAGCTCTAGTCTAGCTCTAGTTAATTTTGTCCAGCTCTAGTTAATTTTTGTCTAGCTCTAGTTAATTTTTGTCTAGCTCTAGTTAGTTCTCGCCTAGCTCTAGTTAATTTTGTCTAGCTCTAGTTAGTTCTCGCCTAGCTCTAGTTAGTTCTCGCCTAGCTCTAGTTAGTTTTTGTCTAGCTCTCGCCTAGCTCTAGTTAGTTTTGTCCAGCTCTAGTTAGTTCTAGTCTAGACTTTGGCCATTGACTTGCAGGAGACAATGGGATAGTGAGGAGGACTGGAAAGATGGAGTCTATAAGAAGGGACGAGAACCTCAGGAGAGGATAGAACGAGAGAAAGAGTATAAATTCAAGTAGACCAGAAAATACACAATCATGATGATCACTGAAGTTCCACACTAAGAGATTGTTGGAACTTACTTGATAACTGTTCCTGAATACGGGAGTGTATATTATAACTCTCAACACATATTGTGCCCACTACCATCCAACTTGCCTGGCTTACAACGTCTGGTGTTGTCACAGTTAGGGCAATTGGTGTATGGCGAGTGGTAGTATCCAAAGTCTTTGAACCAGTGGATGTCCTTTTTGTCAGAAAACAATGCCAAGGCCAAAGAGTGCACTGGTGCCTCGCCCCACCGCTCATAATAAAAGTTGCCCGTTTCTTTTAAATGCTTGAACCAATTGATGTATGCCTCACTTCGATAAAAATCCATACCAGCAATTTCAAAGCTCGACCAGAAATGACATGCCGAATTTTCGCCGCCTTGGTTTTCTTGGGGTTCTGTTGGTTCTCCGTTATCCATTGGAACGCCGAGTTCGGGTCCACATACTTGTAGTTGTCGCCTGTGTTGAGAAACTTGAGGATTTCAGGGAGCAACAACCGGAATCTGAGGTCAATGTGGTACAAGTTGATACTCGTTGCTTTTGGACTTGGCCATTTCAAAAGTCAAACCGACTGCTCCTGCCAACTCCCGGATGCAATACTAACATGAACTCATCCGTTCCTCGGAACCAGAGGCTTGTCCAATCCATTGTACTGCTGGTAACACATTGCCTGCATACACGGTCAGCACATCCCACATGTTCAACAGTGCTAACTAGCCAGTGAAATTCTGCTAGCCAACCATCAACTCTGCCAAAGCCCGCTGCCTCAGTCTGCAGGTTTGTTTCACTAGCGCTTTTCTCGTGATTTCTGGCAGTACTGGCAAGCAGGGCTGATCAGAAGCATAGTATTGCAATATGAAAGTGCAGACAATTGGCTCCTTTTCTACTTGTAAGCTCCATGACAGATGGGCACTCGACTTCTGGTGTTTTCTCCTGGCACACACATCGAGACATGTGATGGTTGTATGTCAATATGAGCCATTGGCACTGGAGAGGTGCCCTGCAGTTGAGTGTGGGCCTGGAGATTGTCCACACAGACTATGCACCGGACACCAGATGGAACAGCCCATGCTCCAGATAACAATGCATGGTTCGTAACGATAGTTGCGGCATCAGGTGGACCCTAGAGAACATTGAGGCGCCTGGAGCTTGCAACTGCTCAACCGTACGTGCCATTTGCAACTATAGGTTTCAGTTGTAGACGCAGCGGAGTCTGGAAAGAATTCTTGCATTGCTTTTGGTCCAGAAAAAACGACCTTTGAGTGGAGCTGGTGGGCGAACTACTTCACAAAAAGTCTTTGAAACAATTGGCATTTTCAGTGGTCCAAAATGATGAAACAATCCACATTCAATCACATTCAATCACATTCAATCACATTCAATCACATTCAATCACATTCAGTCACATTCAATCACATTCAGTCACATTCAATCACATTCAATCACATTCAATTTTGAGTCAATTTTGACTCAATCCACATTAAAAACACACTCAAAACAAATTCAGATCATAATCAAAACACATTCAATCTTCACACAATTTTGACACAATTTTGACACAATTTTGACACAATTTTCATTCAATTTTCATTCACGTTTGACACAATTTTGACACAATTTTGACACAATTTCGACTCACGTTTGACTCAATTCATATTCAATTTTCACTCAGTTTTGACTTAAGTTTCACTCAATTTCCATTCAATCTTGACTCAATCTTGACTCTATTCATATTCAATTTCCACTCAATTTCCACTCAATCCACATTCGAGTTTGACTCAATTCCCACTCAAGTTTTACTCAAGTTTTACTCAATTTCCACTCAAGTTTTACTCAAGTTTTACTCAATTTCCACTCAATTTCCACTCAATACTCACCATATTGATACCCAATTTTTCCACTACCTCTGGAGTTTTGAAATTCACTATTTTTTGTTTGACTCTTTTTGTATGTACTTTTGTATGTACTTTTGTATGTACTTTTTGTTCGACTCTTTTTGTTCGACTCTGGTTACGTCCAGTACTCTGTTTTGTGTTTTGTGTGTTTATCCGTCGATGATTCCTCAAGGTGGATCCAACTTATACAGACTGGTCTGGCGTAGAGGAATAAATGTTTTATTGAAGACCGAAGACCGCACATCTGATCGACCGGTGCAGGGTTCAGCACTCATGGGTAGCGTACAGTGTTTTTCGAAACTGTTCAAACCAGTGCGATAAAAAGATTCAAACCACTATCAAAATAACAAACCAATAACTCAAAAGGTTCCGTACTCCTTCTACTTCAGTTCCTTTTGGTTTGACCCTTGATTGATATTGCAAGTACTCCAAATGTACTGCATATACGATAATCCTCCAGATTCAACATTTCAGAATGTTGAATTCTGGAAGGTGGTGTGAACATTTGGTTTGAAAGACTATGCGAAGGAGTACGAAACATTTTGCCACGTTGGTTTGAATATTTTCGAAAAACACTGTACTCATTGCGGATCTAACATTTTTGTAACGCCTTTTTGTAATGATTTTGTTTTTGTAATGATTTTGTTTTTGGAATCTTTTTGTTTTTGTAATGATTTTGTTTTGTAATGATTTTGTTTTTGGAATCTTTTTGTAACGCCTTTCTGTTGATATTTTATGATACTTTGGGGTGTGGTGTACTGATGTACCGTTATCACAAGTCGTTTTTGCAGAATCTCAAATCTGCAACTACACAAAATGGCGAGGCTCTCGGGGCTCCAAAAAGAAGTACTCAAGCTCTACCGCGCGTGTTTCCGTGCGGTGCGCACCAAGCCGCGCCAGTTCCAGCATCACTGGCGCAACTACATCCGCGGCGAGTTTGCCAAGAGCAAGAACGTGCCCAAAAAGTCCTTCAGCGTGGTGGAGCATCTTCTCCGCGTGGGGCACCGCCGCTACGAAATGTATTCCAACGTGAACATCAAAAACGTCCACTAGGCGAAACTCAGGTCTGGCATCAGCTCCTCGATCAGATCAGGTGGTCGATCAGACCAGGCGTCAATCAGATCAGGTCGTCAATCAGATCAGGCGTCAATCAGATCAGCTCCTCGATCAGATTAGGTGGTCGATCAGACCAGGCGTCAATAAGACCAGGCGTCAATCAGACCAGGCGTCAATCAGATTAGGTCGTCGTTTCCTCAGTCAGTTCGAATATCGTCTACTTGATTCAGGCAACAAGACCATGGGCGGACTGAGGAGTGGACTGAGGGAGGTTCAGAAAGTGTGAGATTAAGTGCGAGGTACAAGCAGAGGGAGACGACAGAAGGTAAGGTGATTGGTAGAGTGAGGGTAGTCAGTGACGAGGATGATGGTTAGCGAGATGGAGTGTGGTGAAGGTATGAAAGACAGTCCCAAGGATGACTGCTACTGAGACAGACAGCTAGTGAAAGGTTGGTAGTTCGAAGTCTTTTGGGACTATATAGTGGGGCGTTTCTTGTAACGTCAAGTACTATGTGATCTTTATTCGATGAGTTCCTCAGACCAGCTAACACTTGTTACCAGTCACCACTCGTCTACCAGTCTACTCCCTACTCCCACTACTCTACTACCAAGTCAGAGTTACAGAAGGTAGAGGTTCTAGAGAGAAAGTGAGACAGTCAGACAAAGAGCGATAGAAAGAGATAGAAAGAGAGAGAAAGAGAGATGGAAAGTGAGATAGAAAGAGAGAGAAAGAGAGATAGAAAGAGAGAGAAAGAGAGAGAAAGAGAGATGGAAAGAGAGAGAAAGAGAGATAGAAAGAGAGAGAAAGAGAGAGAAAGAGAGAGAAAGAGAGATAGAAAGTGAGATAGAAAGAGAGAGAAAGAGAGATAGAAAGTGAGATGGTGACAGAAGGTGTTGGGGTGAGGAGATACTCATACTGACGGCGAGGGAAGAGAGTGGGTGATGAACTGTTAAGCGAATTGGAGATACTCGGTAAGGGAGGTAAAGAAAAGATCTAGTGATAGTGATGGAGTTCCAGAGACGGTGACAGAAAGGCGCCAGTTCATGCCGAGAATAGAAAGAATTGGATTAGCTGGAATGGCCCAAACTATACCGGGAGATTCTGACAAATGGATGGTGCCAACCTACTGCATACAACGTACAATTTGCTCTCAAGGCATTGGTACTCTGGTACTCCTTTTATGGTCGTTGTCTTTACGTCTTTGTCTTTGGCTTTGTCTTTGGCTTTGGCTTTGTCTTTGGCTTTGGCTTTGTCTTTGGCTTTGGCTTTGTCTTTGGCTTTGGCTTTGTCTTTGGCTTTGGCTTTGTCTTTGGCTTTGGCTTTGTCTTTGGCTTTGGCTTTGTCTTTGGCTTTGGCTTTGTCTTTGGCTTTGGCTTTGTCTTTGGCTTTGGCTTTGTCTTTGGCTTTGGCTTTGTCTTTGGCTTTGGCTTTGTCTTTGGCTTTGGCTTTGTCTTTGGCTTTGGCTTTGTCTTTGGCTTTGGCTTTGTCTTTGGCTTTGGCTTTGTCTTTGGCTTTGGCTTTGTCTTTGGCTTTGGCTTTGTCTTTGGCTTTGGCTTTGTCTTTGGCTTTGGCTTTGTCTTTGGCTTTGGCTTTGTCTTTGGCTTTGGCTTTGTCTTTGGCTTTGGCTTTGTCTTTGGCTTTGGCTTTGTCTTTGGCTTTGGCTTTGTCTTTGGCTTTGGCTTTGTCTTTGGCTTTGGCTTTGTCTTTGGCTTTGGCTTTGTCTTTGGCTTTGGCTTTGTCTTTGGCTTTGGCTTTGTCTTTGGCTTTGGCTTTGTCTTTGGCTTTGGCTTTGTCTTTGTCTTTGTCTTTGTCTTTGGCTTTGGCTTTGTCTGTATGTCTCTTATTCTCATCCCTAAACTCCTATTGTGGAGTAGTCACTACACCAGCACAGCTGGTTTTGATATGACTGTCACCAGTGACTATAGTCATTCTGTCAACCACGTATCATAATATCATTTCATTATCCTATACATTGCGTCAACTCACGACGGCAGGTAGTTCTGGAAGATGCGGTTGAAGTTGCAGAACAAAAGCTCGGTGGCATCGTTCCGGGCACCCATGTCGGCCATCTCCCTCTCGCCGGTCGCGTCACGTGCAATGGTGGGTGCAAAAACCACGGACAAGTTTTTGAAGTTCATGCGGTTGACGCTGCTATAGTAGTTGACCTGCGTGAGGTGCTTGCCGATCATGTACAACGCATGCTTATTGGCCAGCGGAAGCCTGTCGATGATACGAGCTTCAAACTCGGCACAGAGGTCGTCCACCTTTCCTGCATCCTGCTTGGCCCGCTCGTGCCGTGCCTGTCCGATCCGGATAAAGCTATCGTACACGGCGAACGGAATGATGGGGTCCGGCAACTTGCGGAGGTACCGCTTAAGTGCACTGGTGACGGCGTTGATGTCTCCACTAAGCACATCCAGGAGTTTGGCCAGCTGTTTGCGGTCTGGAGCCAGAGTCACGGAAGCAAATGCGTTTTCGATGGCCGTAATGGCCGAGTTGCCCCCGGACAACCGGTATATACCCTCGACGTCGAACCCCCGGGCCTCCACTTCGGCCAAACACCGGCTGATGATGAGAGGCACGGGTTCGTTCTCGTACTGCGCACGTGCCTGGAGAGTGGACGAGAAGAGCGAAGGTTCCTGGTCTGCCACGTTATCAAGAACATACGTGCTTCTGGACTTGCTCATGAAATTGAGTGCCTTGCGGGCCCCCGACTCCTCCAGCGAATTGTTGCCGTGGGGGTTGAGTTGGGCTTGTGAGCCCTGGGCCGTGTTCTTGGACACCGTGTTCTGTGCAGTCTGGCCCGTACTACCAATGGTAACCTTGGGCCTGCGCCAGAATTTGAGCCGTGTAGCTTTAGCCTCGCTTCCTTCCTCGGCCACCGAGTCGAGCGCTGCACTAGGATCTATGTCTGCATCGTAGAGCTGGCTGGTCCGGTTGTTTCCGGCCGCCCCGGACAGACCCGCAGTCAACGAGCCCAGAGACCCCATACCCACGGTTCCCAAGGTCCCGAAACTGCCCGCAAAATTCGTACCGTTATTTCCCAAATTGGAGGTAGTCCCAAAATTAGTCGTGTTGGTAGTATTGGTAGTGTTGTTGGTGGTGGTGGCGTTGGTAGTGTTGGTGTTGGAGTTGGTGTTGGTGGACACGAAGCTTCCATTATTAGGAGAGCCACTGGAGCCGCTAGAGTTGGAGCGGAGCCGAGACTCGGATACCCCCAAATTCTGCTTCATCCGCAGATTCTCTTCAATCAACCGCGCCCGTTCGTTGTTCAAGTGGTTCACCTGGACCATCAACGCATCGTGGCGCTGCTGCTCTGACGCATTCTTCTTCTGCACAGCGCGGAGCGTCTCCAAAAGCCGGTTCTTCTCATTAGTCAACTTATTTGTTTCTGCAAGAAGGTTTTGGCGGCGCAGGTCGAGCTGCCCGAGTTCAAACTTCATCAGCCGCATTTCAAAGTCCGCCGGTAAGTCCCCGCCAAAATGACTGTGACTGTCTGATGTCAGCCGTGCGTGGTCTCGGTAATTCGTGCGCATAGGCGACAGGAGCGGGAGCGGCGGCGTCATGTATGCAGTGCCTCCGATGGAACCTTCCAGCCCACTTCTGGCATGGCCTTTTTCTTCGTCCTTGGTTTTGAAGATGCCTAGTTTCGATTGGATGCTGTTTTGTCCCCCGGAGACCGAGCGCTTGTGCTTGAGCGACATTTTCTGCCGGACGCTTTGTTTTCTGCTGGGTGGGTTTTCTGCACCAGGGTTTTCCTCAAGGTTGGTCACTGCAGGGGTTCTCCTAAATGGCTGGGAAGAATTGGAAAAGCCGCCGTTTTGGGCGGGCGGAGTTGGGTTGGGCATTCTCATGTCCAAATCTAGCCCTAATCCTGCAGGCGGTGCGTCTTCTGTTTCCGTGAATGCTTGAGTGGGTGTAGAGGGGACTTCGGGAAGAGCAAGTCGAGGAGGAGGCAGCGTGACTGAAGCCGACGCCGATGCGGTCGCTGAAACTTTCCGAGGCGTGGAAAGATCTGCAGAGGGGCGGCGCCGATCCCAGTCACGTGACTGCGGTGTTCGGGTCGATCCTTCCGCCATGTCCTGCCCGATATCCAAGGGGATTTCTGTGGCCGACACGTCGGTTGTTTCCACCACACGTGCCTGCCGGTTAGCCTTGGCCATGGGAGACAGAGCCGACGAACGGGACCGGAACTGCTCGTCTGCAGGAAGACTCTGGGCCAAGGAGTTGTTTCCAGCCACGTGGAAGTCGTGGTCGTGGAACTGGTTCGGCGATAGGAGCAAGAGGTTCTTCTGTGGCGACTGGTCCATGCGGTCGAAGTTTCGGGGCGTGGGTTGGGAACTGGGGGTGTTTTTTCTGGACCCCGATCCTGCAGATGCGATTTCCCGGGAATCCCGGGCTTCTTTGAGGCTAGGCTCTTTGAAATTGGAATCTTTGAAATCTCTGGAGCCTCTGGAGTCTCTAAAATCTTCTTTGGATGCTCTAGAATTAGCGTCTCTCGAGATGTCGGGTCTAGGCTCTCTAAAATCTTCTTTGGACGCACCTCGCTCTTCGGTGCGTGCCGCACCGCCAACAGAGCTCCGTTTATCTTCGTTTTTGGAAGCGATGGAAAGGTCGTCTGCGGCATTATAAATTGTGGTAGGCGTATTGGGAGCAGAAAACGAGTCGATCAAGTCCAAAATGGCCCCGTCCGCCTGCACAGACAGCCGGTGGATACGACGGTCCAACTTCTCACGAGAACGACGCATCTTCAACTCATCGTCCAGATCCACAATCTCTTCGATATGAGGCTCGGCCTCAGAGATGGGAGTTGTGGCGGTTGAGAACACTGTTCCCACGGACCGGTCGTCGGGCAGAAGAGCCGAATCGGGCTTCAAATCGGGCTTCAAATCGGACTTTAAATCGGGCTTCAAATCGGGCTTCAAATCGGACTTCAAATCGGACTTCAAATCGGACTTCAAATCGAACTTCAAATCTCGTCCCTTCGTTTCCTTCCCTTCTGTCTCTTTCTCCTTTTCTTTATCCTTCGAGGTGCGATTCACCCCAAGTTCCGGCTGCAACAACGGCAACAGCTTCATATTATACAGCGACGAGTTCTTATTGGCATAGGTCTCACCAAATGGAGCCTCTAACTCCTCTTGTGGCAAAGGCCTCAGTGACAGCAGAAGCTGGGCCAATTGTCTGCGTTTCATATCGTGTTTTTTCTTTTTTTCAATCAAGCCTTCGTGGCACAGCATGCAGAAAAGCCCTTTGGAGGTTCGGGCATACCGAAGATCCTCGATTTTCAGCTTACACAAGCGACACTTGAAGCAGCTCAGACAGTAGGCCTGGTCGCCGGTCAAAATGGCCAAATCGTCGATTTTTTTGTGGCACTGTTTGCACGAATACAGACACTGTGAACACACCAACAGGCCATTGCCAAGCACCAAGAAATTGGAATTGCAGCCCAACGATTTGCCGCATTTGAAACACTTGAAACAGTTGATATGCCACCGGTCATCGCCAAGCTCGTATGCATGGCCCTCATGGATCTCGATGTCACACCGTTTGCACGTCTGGGGCACCACGCCTTGTCCTGTCAATACCTCAGTCATGTTGATTACCGCTTTTTCTTATTGGGTATGTTCTTTTGGATGCGTTTTGGATGGTTTTTGGATGGTTTTTGGATGGTTTTTGGATGGTTTTTGGATGGTTTTTGGATGCTTCCTGGATACTTTTTGGATACTTTTTGGATGCTTCCTGGATACTTTTTGGATGCTTTTTGGATGCTTTTTGGATGCTTCCTGGATACTTTTTGGATGCTTCCTGGATGCTTCCTGGATGCTTTTTGAATGCTCTTTTTATTATATCTTCTTAACTACTCGTTCCTCTCTTGGTCTGCACCTTTTCCTGTGCACTTGTCGTCGTATTTGGTGTGCTAATGCTTATTCTTAAGCTTATGTAGCGTAAGTTGAAATTGGCCAGGTGGAAGTCTCGGCAAAGAATGTGGGGATGCGCTAGCGTTAGATGTGGAAGTGACGAAGCCGTGGAGTGGTCAGAGCCTCGCTAAACACGCACACAGAGAAGCTGGGGTCGGTGTGCTGGTAGAGGAAAGGATCGGAAGAGGAGGATGTGGAGTCCGAAAAAGGGCGAATGTGCTTTGCAAGTACACTTTGCGCGGACTGCACACAGCCCCGCTCGTACAGGCCTCCGTCTCCATGCTATATTTGGCCCCGCCAGCCCACGGGCCATATCTGGAGCCATGCTGCCTTTGCCACGGGACGCTGCATGGCCTGCCGCAGGGTGCGTCGAGTGCCTGGCCCGGCCGAGCCCACTAAATTCCCGATCTGGCCACTGGGATCTGCACTTAGTTGTCCTGCAGAAAAGCCCTCGTTCGCCTTGAGAGAGCACACCTTGCCGTCTGAAACTATCTGGACTTCCGCTGCATGTGCTGCTCGGTCACGCTGGACGTCCCCGTGGCGCAGCCCGCTTATACTAGATCGTGCCCGCCTGGCCTGTGTGTACAGCGGCGGAGGTGGCAACGCGGCAGAGTATTGTTGAATTTCCCGCATTAGGAACCGATCTAGATGATTCACCTGAGAATTCAGCCCACGCGCGCATATGCATGAGTGACGCATCTCCCAACGACCCTTTGGACCTATTCACGGCCGCCCAAGCGTGTTGCCCGACTGCTGCTACACCTTTTGGAATGTGGCCATGCACGGGAGTTTCAGGCCGGGAACGGTTGTGCTGTGGTGCAGAGGGGAATTGTGTGGAGACGAGCGGGTGTCCACGTGCATAGAGAGTGCGCCATCTCAAATTCCGCCGCACTCAGCCTGAAACACCAATTGTTGCCATGCCAATCGTCAGAAGGCTGTTTCACATCCGGGGTCGGCTGTATGGGAACATCTAGAAGTCGTGCAGGGGCTCGGTTTTGGGACCGCTGTTTCAGAGGCTCCGATCGGGGGGCTGAGTTCCGTCCGGTGGCGCTCATGATTCAGGGGTAAATGGTCTGTGTCGTCAGACAAAGGCCACGAGACCGTAATAATGAAACTGTGGGAAAGAAGACTCTGGAATATTAACAACAGCTGGCATCACGTGACACACCCTTATTTATCAAATAAAGCTTTACGTCATAATGGACGTGCCTCCAAATGCATCTGGAACAATGAGTGTTCGTAAAGCGAGTTCCCACGTCTTCGAGGCGTCTTTACAAACGGAGCTGGTGTGTAGACGTGAGAATGGGTACATTTCAGCATCGGCTGCATGGATCTGGGAGGGATCTGGGAGGGATCTGAGTAGATCTGTACATAGAATGGATTTGTGGGTTGCACATGAGAGTGCATGTACCAGGCAGGGGTACTTAAAGCACTTTTGGCGTTGGAGTTTGTGGGGCGCGGGCTCGTAACCACATATTTTCCAGAAGTCCTTTTATTTGTTTGTGAGAGACCAATTTAATTTTTGGGGGGTTCGGGTGTATGCCACTTTGGCTCTGGCAAACAGGCCAATGTGTTTTGGCAAGGTGGACCAGTTGTGTTGCTTGGGGCTGACCTATATGTCGGACAGAGGATTCAGCAAGCTCACCTTTAGATTACAGTGTTTTTCGAAACTATTGAAACGAGCGCAGCAAAACTATTCAAACTAACGAAGCAAAATTAAACAAACCAATAATTCAAA